>JAIUCT010000024.1:4121434-4133785 GCA_021307375.1 Tetraneura akinire
AATAATAATAATAATAATAATAATAATAATAATAATAATAATAATAAAAAAAAATAAAATAATAATAATAATAATAATAAAAAAATAAAAAGAATAAAAATAATAATAATAATTACACTAATACAGGTTATAACGCCAATGTTCTGAATCTGTAGGGAGATAAAAAAAAAAAAAAAAAATGTAAGTTGTCCAAGTTTTAAGTATCAAAGTTTTGAAATAACTATTTTATTTCTTAAATACATGGAATTTCGTAAGAGTCTTTCTAGTTTTTAAGTTTCAAAGTCCAATGTACCGCGACTAGTATATAGTATGCAATATGCATCATGTACTATAAATATTTTCACGTATTTTATAAATAAACAATAAAAATCGAATAAATTAATAAAAAATAAATTTAAGGTTATAACGTTAATTTTTGTATAAAATCTTAATCGACTATAGAGTGTCGACCACATTTAGAAATTTATCAAAACGTACAAAATAATAATTTAGTATGACTCGCACGTTAGATGTCAGTGTTACACGTGTACACTCACAATATTAGAAAATTAATTTACCGGTATGAAAGCAATGTTAACTGAATACAGTTCTGAAAACTGTATAAAGAATAATACAATTATAATAATTAGATCAGAAAATTTCAATTACAATTTACAAGTTGGCCAAGTTATATTATTACAAGTTTACAATAAAATTTCACATTTTTCAAAAAAGTCTTTCTTGGCCATACTATATTATTATCAGGGCCGGATCTAGGGGGGGGGGAAGTCGGGGATTTATCCCCTTGACGTATAATTCTCATGGGCGTATTTTAGAGGTTTTAAATTTTAAAAATTTAATTTTTAAAATGCACTTTGAAACAAAAGTCATAAATGTTATTATTACCAATATTATTTTTTCTAAACCTGAAACTTAGAAATATTAGCCATAGATTTTAGCATTAAATACACCATTAAGAAGTTCTTTTAAAAATATTACTTGATTATATAAAAATTAATTTTTTTTGGTTTTCAAGTTAAAATTGTTCAAATAATTTGTGATAAACACAACTATGTGAGTGTGCTTGATTTTTCATAAAAAAAAAAAAAATAGGTACTAATTCTGGTCATTTCCCTGAAATTTCCTGAAAAGGGCGTATATTTTTAATTTTCCCTGGGTTTTAAAAAGTTAAGATCCGGCCATGATTATTATTTTTAGCTAATGTTCTCGCCACTATAACATATAATATATGTCATAATTTATAAATATTATGTTATGTATGAATGGAAAATTATGATTAACGTAATTTGTGTAATGAACAAATTGAATACAACATATACACGTAATATAAATTTGACACGGACGATAAAGTACGATTACCGCGTTTACGAGATTACGGTTACTATGCGCGTGTTACTGAAATTTTAATTATCATTTCGCCTAGGAAAAGTCATCAAAAACATGATTAAAAATTTTATTATGTTCCCTACATTAAAAACAAACAAAAAAAAAAAAAAAAATTAAGATTTATAATATCAAAAATTATACATTACGCGGCTAAAATGCAATAGTGTATTATTATTAATGTTGTTTATGGATGTACCTTAAATTGACTTTGGGCACTCGGAGCTAAAATTTATTATGATAATATTTTTGAATAATTTCTGTTGGGCTCCCACTTCCGCAAGTACGTATATTATAAGCAAATATGAATTATTTAAATATATTGTTCGTTTATTCCTTCTCAAAAATAATCAATAGTTATTTCAATAAGAGTAGTTTCTTTGGTTTGCATTAATAATATTAGGTATAATATTATAATAATTGTAAATTATGTTGTGATTTAAAATTAGACGTTATCATAATATTATCATAAAAAATAAATAATGTAACTATTAATACGAAAAATGTACTGAAAATGAAATTATCATGTTTTTTTTTTTTTTTTTTTTTTTTGTACTTGCATTTTATCATAAAAGTATAAAGTAACTTAATTTGAATTTAAGAAATAATTATTTTTTATTCAATTTTATTAAAAAAAAAAAAATTGAAATAAATCAATGTGTTTTAGTAAAATGAAAAAATTGTAAAAAGTATAAACATTTCAATTATTAATAAATATAATGTAAAAAAAAAAATTATAAAATAAAATACACACAAAAATACAAATTAATATATTGGAACGAATTATTGTTTCAAAATTATTTCGAAGGAAAATTATTTATATTGGTTTCGATTATTTTTTGTTGTTATTGTTTTAATTGTTAATTTGCTTCTGCGTATTACTTAAAATTTATGCCATTTTATTTTTTTATTTTTAATCACGTTTCACAATTATTGTTTATTTGATTTTCTCGCGATAATTATTTAGCGTTTTTCATTAACATAATTTTTAACATTAATGACATCTAATCGTTGTACTCTACATTAATTTGTTGTAAAATCAGTATTGTCAATTCGGCTAATTTTCTTTTCTGAATCAATGATAATAAATTGATAACGAATTTAAATATATTGAGTTTTTCGTTGATTTTTATCATAATCACCCTAAAAATTTGAAAAATAGTAAATTTATATATTTATATAAAAAATCAATTTCAATAAATATTATAAACATATGTACCTACCTATTTGAATGTATTAATTCTATAGTTTTATATAAGGAATATTTAAAAATAAAATAGAATATCGCCATTCGTAGAATCATGTAGCCAAATTACGATTCTTCTTTATAAATTCTTGACAACGATACCATAAGAATAAAAAATAAATATCGAGTTTATTTAGAATTTTTAAATATTTGCTATACATTCATCCGAAATTTTTACCTATATATTTTAAATAAAAATCTTGTATTTTTATTTCTAATATTATTCTGTTGCATCCAATTGACTATAAAATACATTAAGTATATTATTCTTTCATTTCCGGTAATTGTTTTTATTAAACAACATATTATATAATATAATATATTATTTACATTAATATTACTTTATTTTTTGATGAAATTCAAAAAAATTGTGTAATAATTTTTCAATTTTCAGATTTATATTTTTTGAAAATATTTATCTTCAATATTATGTTAAATCCTTTATATATTATTTATTCAAGACTCCATTTAAAAAGTTAAAATATAAAAATCATAAAATGCACAATTAATCTAATATTATATTTTTATAACTCTGACAGGTAATCGATAAAAATATATATGGTTTCTCTGATTTATTGTCTCTAGAGAACTCTTTGAAGTTATTATTATTATTATCATGAAATATGTATAATATTTTATATATATATATATTAAAGACAATGATATATTGATACAGTAAGTCTAAAAACCAACACTACTGCGACATATACTCGTACTATGGAAAATAAAATATTGTTAATAATTAGTTTACTTTTACTTTTGTTTTATGATACATATTATATAATATATATAAAAAATGTTTTCTAGAAAAAAAATTTATGTCATTATTAAGAAGTAAAATAAAAAAAATGCATAGGAAGGGATAGTGTTGAATTTAGATTAAAATATAAAAAATCATTACATTCGGAAATACGATTTTGAGCGAAGATGATCAGATAATAATATATTATGTATTGATTAAAACTTTTACATTTATCAATCTCTACGTTCAATACACCCATTTACACATAAATTAGTCATCTAAAAATATCCAAATCTGATAGTACTTCAATCAGAATAGTTTTTTCCATTGTAATGATTTATTATTGCATTCAAATCGAATATCAACACTATCCTCTTTACACCTGTTGTATCCCTTTCCATTATACTTTAAAAAGCTACAAAAAAAAAAAAAAAAAATTGTAAATGTAATATTCACAATTAATTGGAACACAGTTGAGTAAAATGTGTTTGAGCTTCAATAAAATTTTCAAAATTTTTCGCAATGTATAATTTTAATTTTAATCAAATAATATGTTATTTCTTTTATTTTTCAAAGTAGTCACCTAAGAAGAAAGTATCGTTAACGCGTTTAAAAAATAATATTTTTCCGAATTAATTCGTAGAGTTTCAAAATAATAAAACCAATTAAACTTATACAATTATAAATCATTTGAAGACTAACATATTAAATAATTATTATTTAATAGATGAAATAAATGTTTACAATTAAATACTCTTATTAATATTAGAACGTGGAAAAAATTAACAAAACTTTAGATAGTGTGATTTATTTTTTTATAAAAACGTATAATTTTAATATTACAAATCAATAAATCATATTTTGATATTTTATTGATATAAATTATTAATACTAAGTAATTTTGTACTTTGAGTTATATTCTTTATATCGCCCATTTTTTAAAGACAAATATGTTTAAATATTATATTAGATATATACGTCCACATTGTACCATTTAATTTCGTGAAATCGTATACATTTTGTAAACGATTATCGTTATATTTTATTTTGTTGAAAAGTAAAGTTTTCCTATGAGCATAAAGAATCAAATATTCTATAGTCGCGAAAAAGTTTTTCAAATTATTTTCAACGACTATCTATTAAAACAACTATAGAGTCGTATTAAACGGTTGTATATAAAGTTAAAGTCACATAATAAAATGTCATTTTATTTGTATAATTTTATTTCATTTATTTTCTCATTGAATGCTGCAGTTATTGATTTATATATAAAATCACAAAAACAATCGTTTTCGTTTTTAAAAAAGGTAATAAATAGGCATTACGTCTTGTTCTTTATGGCATATACAATATGATATATTAAAAATTGCAACGTAAAATTTCGAATTAAAGCGAAAAAGATTTATGTGATATTTGATTGGAATATTATTCATAAAATTATTCGAAAAAAAAAACTATAAAAAAAATATTTAAAAGCTTCATGCACGGTATATAACATGCGTGGGGGTACACAAAAACATACCATTCGTAGAACGTCTAAAATTTAAGGATTTTCAAGATATTACATGATACGAAATTGTTGTACCTACCTCTTATATGTATATTTAATGTGTATTTTCAAATTGCGATGCATCAAGAAGTACTATGAACATATAGTAAAGTCTTAGAAAACGTTACTGTACGATCAATATTAAAAATTTAGCTTTTGAATTTTTGTTTGTGAAATTTTTAATTTCTGTGAAATTCAAATACTTATATTGTAATATGTTGAATATATAAAAATTATAATTAATCAGTTAAGATTTTGACCGAAGCGAAAAATGTATTGGTTTTACAATGATCACGTATATATTTATTTGTTTTTAATGTATGTAAATAATTTTTTGACTCGAAATAATGCTCCCGTTTTCACGAACAGCATAACGTTCCCGGTAGGAAAGTGGATGTAGTTGGACCCATTATTTAGATAATTTTTCGAATTTTTTAAAATTGACCCTATGTGCAATATGAAAACTATACTGTTGGATGTTCACTTAGGTACTATAATATACGTGATAAAATTTTGGAACGTTCAGGTTAATTATTTGAGAAAATATTGAACTTTGAATATTTCCTAAAATTCACATTTTTTATCTCTATAATGTTTAATAAAAACGGCCATATTTAGCAATAAACGGTTTCAAAATTAAGTATCATCACATATTACTTGACGTGATACCAAAATATTAGAATCCCTAGTTTCAATTTTTTTTTTTTTTTTTTATATAGCTGTTTAAAGTTGATAATTTTAATGTAATCGAAAATTTAAGAAACGATATAAGGATTTTTCTAATTAATATTTTCTGAATATTTTTACAATAATAATTAATATAAAAGACAAGATATTAAAAAAAAAAAAATTGAAAATTTGATTGAAACATCCTCACATGTATTTTGACGTGCTTCCAAAATATTAGACAAATCTCTAGTCCCAAATTTTTTATAGGTATTCAAAATTGAGATATTATTAAAATCGATATTTATAATATTTATATTGATTTTTCTCATTATTTCTGAATAGTTAACAATAATTTTAACTAAAATTAACAAACATTTTTTAATAAATTTGAAAATAAGACCAAATAAATATTGCTTAACTTAGTTCCAAATTATTATGAATATTACAATTACCTTCACTTTTTATAGCTGTTTACAATATCAAAAGAATAGCTGATACTGTTGTGAAAAAGATACAGGTGTAAAAAGGATAGCGTGTTAAATTTTGATTAAAACTTGATTGCAATGATAATTAATCATCGCAAAAAAAAAAAACGATTTTGAGCGAAGCTCTTTCAGATATGGACATTAAAGGGACTCATTTAGGGATTTATGGGCATTTATATTTATCTTGAAGACTTGAAAATGTAATTGGGTGTTCATATATGTACATTATATATTATGTAGTAAGTATCGTATATGTGATAAAATATTGGAACTCTTAGCTGAAATCTAAATTTAAATGAATATGTACATATTTAAATTTTTAATAAAAACGTAAACATTTTAATCAATTCTTATATGTGACCGAACTTCGTTCAGAATTGTTTTTTCCAATGCGATAATTTATCATTTAATTAAATTTTTAATCAAAATTCAACACTATCCTATTAACACCAGTATCTCTTCCATAGCATAGTTCTTTTTTTTTTTTTTTTTAAAAAAAAAAAAAAAAAAATAAAAAACAAAATTTTAAAAATAAAAATTTTTTTTTTTTTTTTTTTTTAAAAAAAAAAAAAAAAAACGTTAAGTAGTAAGTATAATAATAGGAATTTGATATTATATTTGATATTATTATAACAACTTTAAGTAGGTATTTTATTTTAAAGAGCGTACTTGATAAATTTATAGAGTTAAAAAAAAAAAAAATTGTATATTTTTTTATTATGAAACGGTCTAATATTTCTATAAGTGAAATAAATATTTTAACACTTCGTTGTTGGACATTCCAAACGGTCTTATTTCAAGTAAAATATGTGATTTTGTATCAAGTAATGAAATCTTTGGACGTTATTTGAAAGGTCGACCAGATTACAGAAGACGTCAAATCATTAGTATCATTATCGTTGTTAATATTATTATTGCGTTATTGTTCAAAGGCTTTGGCGAGTACTCGTGTTTACTTATGGGGAGTCTTTGGGGCTCGGGCAATATAAACGTTTGTATTTAAACTATGATAGTACGATGTAAATACAAATATTGTACTTGGACACAATCGTACAAACTGCAAATACTCGTAAAATATAACGCGTGATAATATAAAACATACGTACGTTTATGTGTGTGTGTGGTAGTCATTAAATTTCTAGCACAGTACCACTCGTACGGATTTGTTTCCGCGTAATAAAAATAAATTACACGTAATAGGGTTTTCGGAAATTTCCCATGGAAAGTAATAATATGTTGTTTGCAAGAAGAGGGTGGTTCGTTGCTTCCTGATCGTTAAAAATATTTTACAAAATTATACGCGATACAATTTATTATAATAATGATAAAATTGTACCTCACGTTCGTATTATGATATTATTAATACGATGTCAATACGTATTTATTATTTGAATTTATGAACGAAGTGTCAATCGACGAACAATATTATTAATTATTACAATACGCGTTATATTCACGTTTTAGTTAAATTTTATCGTTTATTTATAATATACAGACGGACATATCGCTGAAGGTGGATAAATTAATTTTTTGATCCTAAATATAAAATCGTGTATATCAAATTAAAGGTAAAAAGTAAATATCATTTACATTTATTATTTTTCTACGATAATTTTACGAATATTATTATTGTAAGTACCTACGTCGAAAACGATGTCTCATGCGAAAATACAAAATATAAATAGTAAACATTTTTGTAAGTAAATTTCGAAATATAAAATATATAATATTAAATCTATAAGGTATAATTATTGAAAACACGCAGAATATTTAAACTTTGAGTTTATTAACCGTTAGGTACGTCATAGAGATCGTATAATATATTTTATGATTTTTGAAGAATTTCTTCTGCCTCGAAATTCGAATGAAATCAAATTGTCCAGTAAATGTAGGTACTTAATGGATAATTTAGACGCGATTATATTGATTTTTCCATTGATTATTGGTCGATTTTGTAATTTTAATTTTTAATCAAAACGTCGCGGCCTGTCATACACGTGAAAAAAACTACCTATACACGCCTCCGAAATTTCGAAAAATTTTAACTATCATTAGAATTTTTTCCTTTTTTTTTTTTTTTTTTAAGTAGACGCGATTTTTTGTAAAATATTATATAAATACATTACGTTACTGTGACCTCGGTTACACAAGCGTTGAATCTTATTATGTACAGCGTGTTATAAACCACGATAATATTATAAACGTCGCCGCAGTAAGTCCGTGGATTACATTTGGCGCACCTACATAATAATATATAATGTAATATATCGATTATATTATACGAGAAAAGAAAAAAAAAAACGCACGAGAACAAAATGTGACAAGTTATATACGCGTAATGGCGTGAAATATAACGTGTAAACGTCTAATGTTTATAAATACACGTATAATTTATTATGAAAACGGCGCGAATGTTAAAATAAAATACACTTATTAAACCTAACCTCACTTAATATTATTGGGAAAAATTTTACACGCTGCAGTTTATATCGTTTAGAAAAGGCGTATGATTTTTGAACGTCGTACAAATCGAAACACAAATAATAAAAATATTAAAATTTAATTTAATTCCTTCAAGGGTCATAATATGAAATTTCGCGATTTACCATACCAGTTTTTATTATTTTCGTGTTCTCGTGGCGACACTGCGCGGTTTGTCACCAAAAAAAAAAAAAAAATGGACAAAAAGTTAACGGTCGTCTTTATTATTATTATTAATAACTCGGTGTGGAATGAAAAAAAAAAAATGGTAATAATGTTTTAAACCGTGTAATTTAAAAAGTCTAAATAATGTAACAGCCGAGTCGGAAACAAAAAGAACGGGGAGAGAATCAAGTAGTTTTTTAACCAGAGTTCTTTTTTTTTCTTTTTTTTTTTTTAAGCGTCTATTAAACATCCGGCATCACCCCATTAGTCCTTCGTCCGGCCGATAATTTACAAAAGTCCAGTTGTAATTTAAAAATGCGGTTTTTTTCAAAATGACCCAACGTCACGACAATTTAACTAAAATGTTTTAAAATATTATAAGTTTGCATACGCCACGCATATCTATTTTATATAATTTTACAATAATTCGGCACATACAGAATTTAGAAAATTGATATTTTAATTCGGTATTTTACATACGGAATAGAATTTTCTAGCCAGTATACGTTAAATATTTTTGTGGAAATAGAAAACATTAATAAAATTCATAAAATTAGCAATTTTAGGTTGATAAAGGTCTGAAAAAGATAAAGGAAAAAGTAAAAAAAATAAGGATGTATAATATTGTTTAACATATTGGTAGTTTTAATATAATATTTTAGAAACTGCGAGTACCTACTAATCTTTTGTTATAGCTGTTTAAGACACTTTATTGTGTAGATTTCTAATTATTACAAATATAGGCATATTTCCGATAGAAAATCTCTTCTGGTTGATAATTTTTTTTTTTAGATCAAGTTTCGAATTTCGCGAAATTGAACTTATGCGAAAAAAAACTACCAAGAAATGTCAAAAATTTGTCAACATAAGCGGTATTACATGTAATTTTGATGAATTTGATTTTAAATATTTTACTGAAACTTAGGAAATATTGAAATTGGAGATTTGAAAATTTTATTATGTTTTTGTATAGGAACTTTATGTGTTTGATAACGTTTTGGAACTCTTATGTTGTGATATTTAAATTTAAATGAGTGTACGTTTTAATAAACATATGATAAATATTAATTAATTATATATTTGTAACTAGATGGTATATCTTGTGAAGGGATTACGCGCAGAATCATTTTTTTGAAATGCGATAATCATTGCATTTAAATGTCAATAAAATACAACACTAAATTTGTTATCACAAAATTATCCTTTTCAAAATTGTACCCAGTCTTTTTAAAGTCAAATTGTTTGTTATTGCTGGCAAAATAAGTGTGAGGAGTTACAAAAAAAAAAACGAAAACTATGAATTTTAACTTAACATTTAGTAAATAATAATATTGTAAATTCGCGCATTCCTAAAAATATTATTGCCAAAATTATTTTGGTACCGTAATTGTAATTAGGGGAATCGTGTATGCAATTTCGATGCACTCGCGTCAAGCGTAAAGTCGCCTTTGCCTACGCGTATAATATCATTACAAAACATACAATAGTAAAAAATTTAAAATTAAAACTCGTTTTGTTTTTTGCCTCTTGGACAAAGACAAGAAAAATTATAAGATTAAATGCGATTTTGAGCGAAGTTCAGTCAGTAGGTATTGATTAATATATTGCCGTTTTTTCATCATTTTTTCTAAAGCATTTAGGGTGAATTTTGAGAAATTCGACAAATGACCGAAGTAAAGTACCAACAATATCCACTTTCCAACCGGAAACATAATATACTATTCGTGAAAGTCAGAGCATTATTTTGGGTAATAAAAGTGTCTTCATACTTAAAAAGAAAAAAAGAAAAAAGACACACATCATTGTAAAACCAATTTTAAAACCAATTAAAATCAAAATTTCACTTTGTTCAAAATATAAAACTATATATTTACAATGGTACGACCGGGTGACAACAAAATGTCCTGGAAGACGGTTTTTTGTTGGTAAATGTAGAATAGAATGTAGGTGGATAAATAAACCGCGCGATAGCGAAATAGCGATGGACGATTAATGCGTAAATCCCTCAACGTCGGATAGCACTAAAACTTAACTAACCTAAAAAAAGGATGGGTAGAATATTATCGTTTTATGAATGTCTACAAAGGACGACGAAAACGGACTGTATATGGGTTAATCTTAATAATAAGTGCGCGCAAAAGACGGCTGACTAAAAAACAACACCATGGGCGTATTTAAGGGGGACTTAGCCCCTCCCAGTGTGTTGTTTAAGCCCCCTTCGTCAAAATAAATGTGATTCTATATAAATGTTTTATATTTTCAATTACAATGTAATTTAGTTTTTGATTTGAAAACTGTGGATTAATTACGAGTATATCATATTATATTTATAATTAATTTTTTTATTGTACCTACCTATAATTATTTTATTATTTGAAATTTTTTTATACATTATACAATATTATTATCATTAAAAGTTATAGTAAAAAAATTTTTTTCGGGCTTTAGCCCCCCCCTGTATTGTAACTTTAAATACGCCCATGACCAACACGACGACGAGGACGGCGAAAGAGCGCGTGTAAAGGCATAGTCACAACAACGCATCATAACCCAACGCTACCCGGAGCACCGAAGGGATTCTCAAAAGAATCGCGCCTGGACAACGTTGTGGCGTTGTTGCGAACATGACTAAATGACCTTCGAACGTAATGTTTATTTATTATATTTATAAATAATTCAATCGCTTTGTTCGAACGATTGAATAATTTGCTCCTAGTGGGATTTTATCCTGCGGGCACGCTTGAGGAGTTAACATTTTTATATTAAATTATTCTAGAGGAATATTTTTAAATTTCTTAGAGTAAGAATATTGAAAAGGTTGTTACTATTGGAAAAAATACGTGTTTTATTCACGTTATACGAATCACATATATACGTATACTAAAGACATTGCCGGTATTTACGATATTTTTATCATAAATTCCTAACCAATAACCAAAATCAACAATATCACGAAAGAGATAATATTATTATTTGCGTAGTGAATAGTTTCGAATTACTTCATAAAAATAGCCCGTTTGGTCATTTTTATAGGTATATGTACCTGTAAATGATTATTGAAAAATATTATCAAATTTTATTTCAGTTTAAATCCCAACTAACACGGTACTTTATATAGTTATATGTATAATTTTAGATTATAATTTTCACACAAATGAATAGGTAATATAATATTTGACTTTATACGCGTTAATCATAATATAAAATAAGAGGAATAATATAAATAAATAATAAAATAAAAAAAATGGCGAATTTAAATAAGCTCATTATTTTATATAAATTATAACCATCTGAAATAATAATAATTTAAATAAATATATTATAGAGTAGAAAAAAAAAATGTATATATAATAAATAATATGTTATGTTCACTTATCATTCAAGAAATTACTATAATTTCTACATTGCATTGTATATTATAGAATACAGGGGTATACTTTATGACGTTATATGTTATATCGTGTCAAGGGGTAGTATATAAAACGTTATTATGAAAACATTTATTTTCAGTAGGTCTTTACATTCTATACTTGTTTTCCCCAATCGATTTTCACGAAACATACTTAGAAAATATACCTAAAAAATTATTATTATTATTATTATTATTATTATTATTATTATTATTATTATT
>JAIUCT010000024.1:4136038-4159843 GCA_021307375.1 Tetraneura akinire
TATAATAATAATAATAATAATAATAATAATAATAATAATAATAATAATAATAATAATAATAATAATAATAATATATATATTATACCGACCAACGAAAAAATAAGTCAAACATTTCTGGTCCGGAATGATATCTGAAACTATACCTACTGAGTTGTTTCTTAAAAAAAATTTTATCGCACAAGTTTTGCGATTTATAAGTATTTTTTCTTTTGTTTATAATAACGTAATAATATTCATAAACGGAAAAACTGAATGTATACATTCAACTGTTCCGTTTATGTTAAATAAACAACGGAAAACCGCCAGGAGGAATTTTTTGATATAATAATAAATCGCGAAAAATAATATTAGAATGTATTATAGGTATAAACGAAAATCTATATATTTTTTTAAACCGCTAAACTTTCTTTAGCTTGATTATTACATATTATAAGCTTGTAAAATTACGATTAAATTAAGTATATATATTTCTTTCGCTAATAGTTATAATAAATCTTTTCATAGTGTTAAAATTTGTATTATCACCCGATCGGGTTCGGTTTGTATTTGATAGACGAACTTCTATCATATCATTTCATTAAACAAAATGTTCAACGACTTAACCAAACTTAACCAACCAAACATAGTCAGATATATTACGATTTATATAAGTATAAATTATCATAATATAATCTTAGTTATAATATATCTAATATTATATACTTTAGCTAATTATAATACCTATAGTTTTACAATATTAAAATAATATTATGAAGATAGACTATAATAAATATGTATGGTTTTATATAAATCTAGGTATTATTTTAGATTGGAGGGAATTAATATTTTTATATTTAAATCGTTTTCTACTAGTAAATTGATATTATTTATTTTAATTTGATACGAAAAAATAATATTCGAATCGTTATTGTTTTACGAATGCGCGTATAATAATAAATAATATTATTATAATATATTCATACACGCGTGTCGTCGGTAAATCTTTTTCGGACATTCTCGTCCGGTGTGGACCCGACCGAGAAAATGAAGTCGGTATAAAAACATCGTATCAAAGGGACCCAAGGGCTCCGTAAATACTCCGGTATATACAATAAAAACTCGGCCGAGCAAATCTGAATAGGCAATTTCTATCCTCTGCCTTTAACAATATTCTTCGCAAAGAAAAAAAAATAACCCCGACCGAGAGAAAACTTACATTCTTTATAATAATATACATATATAATAAATATAGTATACCAACTACCAGGTATACGACTACAAAGTTATAAATATAATAATACGATACACACGATTAAATCACGAATATCGGGTATAGTAAAAACTTTTATACCGGGTAAAAAACAAAAAAAAAAAAAAAAATTACCTACCCCATCAATAATTAATCGGTTAAAATAAAATATATACTTATTGTTATGTAATAATTATTTACGTATAATCCAGTTTAAGTACAACACTATTAGAATATTATTGCCTAGTTTTTTTTTTTTTTTGTTTCTTATGCCCATACCGATTATTTTTATTGTGGCGGTTCATTAGAATAAAATAAATTGCCAGTCCCTTTTCTCTTTATATAATACGATATAATACGAAATCTGGTACTCTATTTTATTATAATATTGTATACATTATCTGAGGATAATGAACTGACGAAAGAAAAAATGTAATCGTTTAATTAATCTTCGTTTCAAAGCGTCAGTAGACTAAAATTTTCATCTCGCACGTTTTTTAAAAAAAAAAAATTGATTATTTATTTAAAGTAAATTAAAATAAATTGTTATTATATAGTTCTTGTTCGAGATATGATATCGTATTATTATTATTATTTTTTTTTTATTCAATCTTTTATTTTTTAAACTAATACTTTAATTAATGTGCAATATCACTTCAAAGTGTAAGAGGATTACGTATCACGATATCATTAAAAAAAAAATCATTATTTCAATTTTTTATTTCAATTTCTATACGTGATATCTAAGATAATTATTTGTAGGTATATGTTATAGAATTTGTTTTTTTTTTTTAACACGAACTTTTAATATTGCATCCATAAGGATGATTATTCTTTTATTGTTGATTATGTATTATGTTTTATACATCGATTAACTTTTAAATTTGATTAAAATTAAAAATATTTACGCACGTAGGTTATATGAGGTAATACTAATGAAAATATAATAATTTAATTCCTAATATTATAATTCGAAAAACAAAATTTATAATAATAATATTATTATTATTTTTATGGGTATAGGTATTTGAATTTTTTAATTATTTTATCAAAAAAATAAATAAAACACGATTATCATTATTTCTCTTTACAGACGTTACTTTATCAAAAATATACGGAGTATAGGTAAAAAAATTACTTAGCGTCACCTATACGATAGACCATTCTGTTATGAAATATTATATGGAAATCATTATAGTACGTTATGATATCATTGTATTTAAATGCATTCAATTTATGACATGAAACGGGTATTCTGAAAATTGTATTAATTATATTTGGGAATAAACTCTATTATTCAGTTAAAATTCGTGGAATGTAGTAAATTTATTAATATGAATATCCATTCAAATTGTTACACGGCGGACATATTATATTCACGTTAAATTTCATTAAATCCTAAATGAATGACATCGATTCACTATAATTATAACATTAAATTATGTTATAAATTTATAATAAATTGTGGACTTTTGCATATTATATTATACGTTGTTTCCGTAAAATATTATCCAAAAACAATATTTAATTAAAAGTTTATTTACCTAATTATAAATAATAATAAATATAAATAAAATAGGTAGGTACATATAAATAATTGAAAAAAATCAGATTTCAAAAATATTTATTAGATCAAAAGTTGTTGGCTGATGAGACATTCTGTATTAGTGATAAATGATAATATTTATCTATCAATATTTTTGTCTATGCTGTTGGCGTATTGCGTATACCTAAATGTGAAATAATTTGTGTAATCATTTTAATAATTTTAATAATTTTAACTATATTTGACACATATTTTGCTACATGAATTTGGATTATTTTGAATTATTTATTAAATATTTTTTTTTTTTTTTTTTTTTTTTAAGTATACGTTTTATATTATTAAATAATTATAACCACATCGTGTACGTTTTACATTATGAATGATGTTTGTGCATCTTCTATAATGTTTATTTTAAATTTACATAGGCATACAAAACGTGACCAATTTGTTAATACAAAATCACTAAATATAATTATTATTTGATTATAATTATTATGATAAGCAAACACTATAATTTACTAATTTAATAAAACACTTTAAACTCAATTTTAATTTTCCAATTTTGGTCATTATTAAGTAAATGCCTACCAGTAAATTAGATGCAGTTAGAAGAGAGATGTCAAATATTTGTCATCCCTTATTTTAGTCGTTAAAGGGATAATAATTTTTGTGAATGAAATGTCATTTGCTAGTTTTATATTTTTGATATTAGTTATGTTGAGTTTATACAAAAAACAATACAATTTCGAATTTAATAATGCAAATAGGATGTCAAAATATAGTCAATAATGCATACTTGACGGAATAAAATACTAAACTCCAAACCATATACTAACATATTATTTTCATTTATTTAGATGACGTATACATGACAATACAAGTTCTTATCAGTCAAACATAAAAATATATAAAATATAATATGTACCTATTTACTTAAATTTATTCGGTTGGAGAAATTGTTTTCCAGGGAAGTTATTGTTTACTTCTGTACAAGGATTGTTTTGTTTTTTTTTTTTTTTTACTTTATTTTTATGGATACACAATAAAATATATTATTTATAATATAATAGCCAAAGGTTTTTATCGTGTCCTTTTTCCTCGATCTTCCGTACATAACAGTTCAATATTAATAATATTAAAAATTTATATTTATAAATAAAAAATACTCACGATTTTAATGTCTTTAATTTGAATAATATTACGACATTTCATTTTATAGTTCACAGTGATAAAAACTAAACTATTTATTAGGCACAATTTTTAAATACTATATGTAATAATAATAATTCAAAACATTATAGTTTTAAAGATTCCATAAAATTTATACTTTATAATATAACATATAAAGTATTTTTTTTAAATTTTTTTTAAATTTTTTTAAAATTTTTTTTAAGAACTCAATAGTTCTTAAAAAATTTGATGCATGTCAATATATCATTGCTATATTTTTCGATTATGATTTACAGGTATTTAACATTTTTAAATAATGCGCGTTTGTTTCCAATTGCAGGAGAACAGTTAACTAATAACTAAGTCAACATTTTGAATATCATATTTATAGCTCATTGTTTTTACAATGAACTTATATATTTTTGCTTACATATTTTATATTTCAGACCGATCAAAATAACTAAATTTACATAATCAAACTAGTATAAAATAATGGTAGGTAGTGATAAATACACACGTGAATAATATACATTTAAATTCACTAAATTAAATTAAATGAGTTGATCTTTATTTATATAAAGATTTTTTTTAAATATTTTAATTTTTAAGTAGGTTTACTGATATTTAGGGAATAGACTCTTATTAATTGATAATATTAAATAAATATTATTTACGAATAATTTTGACCAATCGTGTATATCTATATAATACCCGTTCAAAATTTTATTCAAATACACATAACTATCATAATTTATTATTCTTTATAATTCTGTATTTCTTATTTTGACTGTTTGATCCGATAAACAGATCCGATTGAATTTGATCCGATAAAAATTTAATTTTCAATTTTTAATTCAATTATTAATCGTGACCTAATAATAATATGTAATTACTATTCGTATTTGTATATTATATCTTTTATAAAACATACACGAAGAAAAATTAGGTTAGGTTAGAAAAATTATATATCTATTTTTGGAGTTTTTTTTTTTTTATTATTCGCCCTATAAATATTTGGCTGTATTTTAATAAAAAAAAAATAATAATATTGTTCAACAATTATATTTATATAATAAATAATATAAAATTTCAAAAATTACAGAAGTACATTTTGTGTGAAAATAAGTAATATTACTCGTATTATTATAAATTTGAAGTTGATGTATTCATACAAATGTACTTTATATATTATTCCAGTACCAAATCATAATATTATTAATTATTTATTGGTTGCACTACACAAGCTGTTCAATAAAAGAACATTTAATCTTCATTGAAATTTTCACGTTTTTCATCTTGGAAAAAACCTCTTAAAATGGATATAAAATAAAATTTTAATCATTGCAAGATACATATTAAAAAAAAAAAAAAATATATATAATTGATGTCTTTTAAATCAACCAATTTATCTAAGACGGAATAATTTTAATTGACCTTCCTACAATGACCATCTCAGTATTTTTGTGTATCAATCATATTTTTTAATAATTATTTTAATTTAACGTCGAGTAATGGTTCCAAAACATCTAACATCTATGTAGAATACAAATTTTTAATCTTTCTAGAGGATGTAAAATGCAATTTTAAAACTAGATGACATTTTTATTTATGTAGCAAATAATAACGAGATTGAATCATAACTTTTAATTATTTATTTAATTTTTTATTCATTTAAATATTAATTAAGAAGTTATTTGAATTTTCCTAATCTATTTGTTTAATACGAGAATAATAACGACAAAAAATATCTTATAATATAATTTTCTTGTACTCGTTTTGGGAACGCCACTACAATATTTGAATTAATATTATTATACCCATTAGTCAATGTCTGATAATATTTGGTCAAGGGATGAATGGTTTATGACGTGATGACATTTCGGAATAAATTAATTTATCTATATAGGTACCTAGGTATATTATGATTTATTTAATCAATTACAATATTATTTATTGGTAGCACTATAGTTTTCAATTAGGATCATATTGTCATATTATACCTCCAGGAATAATAAATGGCTTCATCGAACCGGATCATAAAACATAATATTATAATAACTTTAAGTACCTCTATATATACCATGGTACAACTATTTGGCCTGATGGTAAACAATTTATCGTTATAAATTATAATAACAATTTGTTTAATGCATTATAATATTAAAATATACTTAAATCTCATTGCTGTATAACATCTATTGTGACGTCTCTACCTAATTTATTATTCTATACTATTTTCGTGAAAAATGAAGATTTTCGAATGCCATTTTTTCACGATTATTATAGTTTTTATTATAGAGATCCTAACGTATTATATTGGGAAGACCTTATAAATTTATTATTTAACTACATTAAAGACATTTTTTTTGTATTTATGTTTCTGCCGAATGACCGTTCACCATACAGAACTTACATAATCCTTTTAAATAAATATTTACGCAATAGCTATATTTTAAATCAATTTACAGGAATTTTGAATTATCTATTAGTATGTAATTCATTAATCATCACAATTTACAGTTAATTTATAATTTATAATAATGGTCATATTAAGGTATATTTCAAGAAGTCGCCTTATCAACACTATATTCTGAAGTAGTTAGGACGATTAATATGCAAAAATATATTTTATTTACATATCGATATAAATTTGCATAAAACATGAACGAATAGGCTTTTATGTCATAGAAAATCAAACAATTAAACAATAAAATATGTGACGTTTATTAATATAACTATTATACTGTTTGACATAAATGTAGATTTCATATCAAAAAATAAATTTACACCGAATTAATTATTAATTCATAGAAATGAATAAAAAATAATTTAAATAAAGAATAATAATATGTTTTTTTGTGAATATTAGCATGTACTTATAACATAAAACTACAGTTAAAAATTTTTTTAACTTAAAATGAACAATAATATTCAGGTGACTACACATATTTCTTTCTTGTATTATTTATTATTTCAATTATATATTTTTTATCATTAATTACATAAATGATGTAATTTACTTTTATAAATGTAATGTACCTATATACAATTTTGTGACACGATCAAATTCATTTCATCTACGAGAAATGTTCAACACATTTTTACAATTTCCCAATAGTTTCTGTAAATCGTATAGGTATAAGCAATATTTATTCTTGAGTACTTGTGGATAATTTATTTAAATAAAATAAAACCCAAATCCACAAACATTTTTTTATTTTTTAAAATAAATTTTTATTTAAGCAAATACGTATTTCGATATTAATGTTATCATCTTCAGTGCAAAATACAAAATTGACCGTTAACGGCGTATACCTTATATAGTAGACAAAATAGTCACAAATAATCAAGAATTAAATACAAGAGAAGCTATAGAAATGTCAAAAAACAAGAATAATCTGTTAAATTGGGATTTAAATCCATTACAAAATAACTTGTCAAAATTATAACCATAATAATTAATAGGTGATAGATACCTAATAAAATCGACATGACACTCAAAGTGTGATGACGTTATGTACGAGGAACGCACACTATATAAGGGAAATGTACAAGCCGATAA
This sequence comes from Tetraneura akinire, assembly GCA_021307375.1. Taxonomy (NCBI): domain Eukaryota; kingdom Metazoa; phylum Arthropoda; class Insecta; order Hemiptera; family Aphididae; genus Tetraneura; species Tetraneura akinire. The sequence goes on from JAIUCT010000024.1 coordinate 4,143,545, forward strand.
CGGTCAGTCTGTGTTTTGCACTGAAGATGGTAACATTGTTATCGAAATACGTATTTGCTTAAATGAAAGTAAATTTTTTTTATAGATTTGGGTTTTATTTTGGTATAAGTAAAACTATCATACAAATAATGAAGAATTACATTTTACGATTATATAACGTGTCTATTCGGCTTAGCCCGTGATAGGGAACAAATACTGGTCGATAGACCTAGTGGAATCCAAAGATATAGCTAACTAGTTACATAGGCGCAACTAGAGCCTAAATATTGGGGGTGCTAAAATTATGTAACAAAAAATAAACTGTGCCCCCACACTACCAAATGCTATTTCCCAATTATTTATGAATCACTATAACAATTCTTAAATTAAACATATTTTATTATCCTAATAAGTAGACATTAACATTTTATATTTTTTCTAGGTTTCATGCATGTATTATCAATTTTATTATATTCATAGATTACAATATTATAAGACATTTGAACAAAATAGTTCTAAATAAAACTTTAAAACTTAAAATTGACAGTATTTTAATGTAATTATTATAGTTAGACCTAAAGAAAACAAGAGGTGCTAAATTATAACTCAGGGGTGCTAAAGACCCTCTTGCGCCCTCCTAGTTGCGCCACTGACTAGTTAACTTAACGCTAGCAGACCTAAAGTTCTCTTTATATCAACTTCTATAGTCATTAGCTCAAGAAGGACTACCAGGAGGACTCGTATATTTCTATTTGGAATTAAATCATTTACTATTGAGTACCTACAAGTATATATATATAAATATATTTATATAATATATAACATATAATAAATAACAATTGAAATATGGATCCAATCGATGGCCATTATGGTAATCTGGATGACATGCCATGATGATGTGCATGATGTTAAAATACATTTAATAAAGAGTGGTCACGCTATTGTGGTCGACTGTTTATCATCATCTTAATCTTTATCATATATTGTCACTTAAATTTCACGTCATCATACGTTTTGAGATTGCCTAATAAACCTTTTATGCTGATAAAAATCAAAATACACCATCATTATAAAGTCAGTTGAAATGACCAATAACAATGTGAAATATAACTAAATATAATTCTACATGTATAAATATATAATTATTATTATAAGAGCTGCGAATAGTTCGAAAGTATTAACGATTATCACACGTCAAATAATAATCCACTCCTATCAAATTTAAAATTTGTTGGTTTTTTTTTATAAATTCATTGATAATATTTTTTGTTAATTAACGTTATTACAATAATATTAATATGACCGTTTTGATTTTGTATTTAAACAGAATACGACCAGTTTCATATCGACACTTTGGCTTCGTGTAATCACGCGTTGACTGTTTGCGAATCGTCTCCCGACTGCCGGAGAATATTTGATAACTTCAAGAACAGTTGTAAAGTGACTAAAGATAACACGTGCGAAACTAGTAGACCGTAAGTATAATTTGTCATCGAATAAATACGTTAATTTGTATTAATAGCGTACATAGAATGAACGCAGTGTTACGTGTCGTAGGCATATAGTGAAATCAGTCACATTATCAAATGCCTTGGTGAATAGTAAAAACATAATACAGTTGTTCTAATACAATTTTACTAGTTTTCTAGTCATTCGACTAAATGTCTAGGCGTCTTACTATGAATGCCTGTAGTGCATTAGTCAAATAATAAAACAACTTATTTTATAGTTGTACGCCAGCTGTAGCCGTTATTATTTATAGTTATAGTACCTAGTAAAAGACGTGTATATGTTATATAAATCGCCTTCCGGTAGGTAAATAATTTGTACCAAATATATATTGAATAAAGAAGAAAAGGAAAGAAACTACACACCGTCGGCTTTTCGATTTTTAAGCTTCTTAGTAAGGTTTCTGTAATAGACTATAAGTTTATAACTATTTTACGTGAATTTAATCGGTTTTGGAATACAATTTGTTAAAAGTGTGAAGTTTAAAAGATCGTATACACATGTATATCATAGTATAAATTCATTTCAATTTAAAATAATCTTAATTAATATACGAAGAATTGTATATATAAGGAATTTAAAGGATCTTTGTCAATTATAAAGTTTCTGCCATTTTTGTCGATTTTCTTTATTTCTATCTATAGTTTGCCTATACCAATTTAAAAATACACATAAAGTAATTGGGTACTTACTACTTACACAAGAATAAAAAAAAAAACCAATTATAAACGATTTTTTATTACGAGCATAAATATAAAACTACCCTATTTGGTGTAATCGGACCGTTATTTCTGTACGGAAAAGTTCTTTCGTAATACATAATATAATAATAATAAATAAATAAAATTACCGTGAGGCGCTGGTATTATTTCATTATATCAGAAAATTAACGTGTGCGATATACTTGTAAAAAAAAATAATTATTACGTATATCAAACGAAAACGTAATACTGTGATTTTACGAGTAAGTATACTTGGAAATTGTATCCGACGATTGAAACGCGTATATTTTAACAACAAACGTATGTTATTTTTTCATAATATTTCAATACTAACCGAGAAAAACATACTGAAAAAAGTTTCAGTGTGAGGTGAATACTTATGGACTTTAATCCATAAGCACTTGTTCTATTTTATAGACATGTATCTCATAGCTGTATTATAAACAACCTATCCTGTTACGTTTGCACACGTCAATATCTCCTACTTTTAAATGTATACACCGTTAAATAACAACCACACAAATATTTAATGTAAATTCAAATTCATAATCAATTAAAATTTAAAATTATAAATCAAGTCAATCAAATACAGATTTTTTTTAAAAAAAAATATCAAAATTAACGTTTATTATCACCATTTGATGTTTTTAAATATACCACTGACCACCGTTACATCCTTTTAAATTTTAAAGGTTTCGAGACAGTATACTCTATTATGGGTGTTAGAAAACTTATAATTGCTTCAGATATTTATACGGTTGTATAAGTAGAAAATTATATACACATTATATAATACAAAAACTTAAATAAATCTAACGAAATCGATACGTAGACATGTGTTTATTGCGTTGATTACCGTTTTAAGTTCTTGTAATTTTTTTTTAAATTTTTAAGTCACATAATTAATATTGTATCATAAATATTATTTTTCAATCGTTTGTTCTTAATCCTGTCAATACAATTTTTATAAATTCGTTTAATTATTTTTGTTTTTTTGTTTTTGATCGTACTTAGAAACCGAGTACACTATTATTACTTAACTAATTATAACGTTTAAAGTAGAAATTAGCAAACGTTGAACACTGTTATGTAAATTTGTAACTTCTAAAATGATTGAACTTCGTGAAAATGTCAACTTCCTGCACCATTAAAACATTATAATTAACTAAATATAACCACTAGTTTTTCTTTATTGCCGTATGATACGATTGTCAAAGTTAAATTATCACGTTTTAAAATAATATTTACTATAACAACTCTATAAATAACGTATAAATACCAAAATAGGAAATTATTTAGACAAACATAATGTCACAATATTGCTCAAGTAAATAATTATCAGTTAACTTTCTATTGTAATGAAATTTTTATTCTATACTGTTCGTATAATAAATTTATATTATACCACCATACGTTTATTATTTAATAAATTCTATTTATTTTTACTCATAACCTATATTAGTATTATTTATACGTGCGAGTTACACATATTATGTGATACACACTGTATTAAAAATTATTATGAGAATATTTGTACGATTACTAAAAAAAAAAAAAGAATTTGCGTGTATTTATTATTTAATTGGACATAAATTATAGGTTTTAAATTTAACTTTTTTTTAAAAAAAAAATTTAATGTAATTAATATTTATGTCAATTATTTCTCTATTATGTTTACCTAATTATTTTATACAGCTTAAAATCCAATGTTTCCCAATGATTCAAACTTATAGTTAATAAAATTTGCATTATGGAATGAGCATAATAATAATTGTGGTATAATTATAAAATTATAAAATGTTACTTAAAAATATTTAAATAATTAAGAACATGTGAAAAGCTCATAACTATTTCGAAGGGATATTGGAAACCATGATTTATATTCTGTCTGATACACATGAAATACATAGATGAATATATAGACGTTTGAATCGATAATTCTAGTAATAATATGATAAGACTAAAACTGAATAATCATTTGAATGCATTATTAAATTAAATCTACACAAGATCAACTTTCCCGATGTTACAATTTTAACAAAGAAATTTAAACTAATATTATTAATTTATTAATTTTAAAAATCTCAAAAAAATAACGAACGAAAAAAAATGTATAAATTGTACTGAGAAAACATAATTTAAATTAATTTTTCATTTCTATTTCTATTTCTTGCATTACTATAAATTATTATATACAGATTTATAACTTATATAACATATTGTAAAACAACGTTGGGAGTAGATTTAACGTCTAAATCCCTATGTTATTCGCATTTATTAGATAGAGGAGGAAGATCTAACCCAACCGATCTCCTTAAATATTAATAGAAAATAAGTGTATTGCTTTGCTATTTATAACATAATATTATATTTTAACCTTTTTGACCTATATCTGTAAACAATCGATAAATACGATTACATGGGAACTATATAATTATCATACTAAAAAATATTAATTCGTATAAATGTTATCCAGGTATGGACATAATAAATCGCGTCATTATGTTTTTTTAACCTAATAATAATCAAAAATAGTTTGCACCAATCACAAAATTCCTGAACATTATATATTATTATGATTTATGATAATATACAAATATTGGTAAATGCAAGTATCAAGTATACTTAAGTTCAAAACTCATGCATATAATTATATAGTGAGGCAAAAATAAAATGAATATTATATTAGGCGAACGAATTCACGTTAACATTATAATATATTTGCATGTTTTATCAGACCAAAGAATATATTGATAAATAATTATATGATATCAATTAATTGTATGTTACGTAAAATGTTTCCTCTAAATGTTCATAATTTTATTAATATATAGTTTAAATTTTTTTTAAATACAAGAAGATGCCAAATAACGTTTATAAGTAATTTTTTGTATCCTATAACATAATATTAAGATGTATAAACTTACGTGTATAAAATCAATGAGTTTTCAAAGTTTTCATAAATAGAGATGTAGAAAGTGTGGTAAAAAAATTAAATATTCTAAAAACGTTTCATTTTATAATGTACCCGTATACACGCGTATTATTATAGCATTTTTTGCATAATCATAACAACTTTCGTTTTTCCATATTGATTATTGAAAATATCGTTAAACCCTTATTATTACATTTTAAAAACATATTATGAATTTATAATATTGAGTTTATATGATTATTATTGTTATGTTATTTTTTAACGTAAAAAAAAATTATGAAATATTTAAACCTTTTATAATAGTTGAAATTTTCAATTTAAAATTAATTCAAAAATAATTGCAGGTATTATTATCATTATTATGAGCGTTAAATAAATTACCTGTTTCCATTAGGTAGATACGACATAATATAATATAATAAATATATATTATTAACATTACAAAATAGTCGTCTTTAAATTTGTAATTTAATTAAATATTTTAATTAAAACACCTTCTATATCGAATTACCAATCATTTAATGATATTTACTGGAAGTTCAAACTAACTCCAAAATAAAAATCACTTAAAATTGTCAAAGAATTTACACTGAACTTAAATGTTTTAAAATTGTATCAAATTTAATTCTTTATAATATCATTAAAAAGTTGTGCTTCCTATAAATTTTCATTTATATAATTACGTAAGCAGCACATTGTGTGAGCCATATAAATGTGACTGATAATCACTAAATTTATAATGTATTAGTATAATTAAAATTTATTAAATTGCATATTTAGATTATATTTTATTTTTAATATTATTCTATATATATTTCGTTTTTTTAACGATTATTAATAAGTAGTTTATTAAATATTATATTAATTAAAATAAAGTAATTTTTAATTTGAAAATAACAATAAGCTGATACTATTGTGAAAGAAATAAAGGTGTAAAGAAGATAGTGTTGAATTTTGATTCTAATCTTAATGCAATGTAATATATAAATCATTGCATTTGAATAAAAATTTGAGAAAAATTAAGTCAAATTGGTATTGATTAAAATTATTACATTTTTATTAAAAATATAAAACGTATAATTATTGAATACTCATTTACAATTAGATTTCAATGTAAGAGTTCCAAAATTTTATTGTATATTAATTACATATTGTGAACATTTAATAACATTTTCAAGTCTCTAAATTCAATATAAAATCCTTAAATGTGCCCTCCAAATGAATATATCGATCCATAACTGATAGAATTTCACTCAAAATCGTTTTTTCAATTATATAATATGATTTATCATTGCATTCAAATTTTAATCAAAATTCAACACTACCGTGTTTACACCTACGTCTCTTCCACAGCAGTATCACCTTTTCTTATTATACTTTAAAGTTTAAACAGCTATAAAAAAATTTGTAATATGTACAATAATTTGGGTCTGAGTTAAGTACTAAGTATTTGAGCTTCAATCAAATTTTCAAAATTTTTTGTATTTTTCATTAATCATTATTGTAAAAATATTGAGAAATAATATGAAGAATTCATATAAAATATCCTAGATTTTCGATTACACTAAAAATATTAATTTCAAACAGCTATATAAAAAAAAAAAAAAAATGAAAATTTGAAAAATTTCTCGGGATATTTCTAATATTATGGTAACACGTTAAGCAATATGTGAGAATACTAAAATAAAACTTTCAGGCGTTAAAACTCAAAACTGAAAATTTTATCAAACATAAAGATAAAAACGAGAATTTTAGAAAATATTCAAAGTTGATTAAAGCTTTCATGGACTGAAATAATATTGTTGCGAGTGACACCAAGACGTCTACTAAATACTCTTAAGATGTAACCTGCTACGGTAGCGAAACGTCATAACCAAAAACTAAACTTGTATAACTCCGCAAAAAGTAACAATAATAATTAAATTTATATATTTTAAATTTTTTCAAAAAATTATCAAAACTGTTTCAAAATTGAATCACGTATTTTTTTTTCTATGTCTGAAGACACTTTAACTACCCAGAATAATGCACCAATTTTCATGAATAGCATATGTATCCAATTGGAAACATATGTAATTGGTGCTTTATTTAGGTCATTTTTCGAATTACCTACTCAAAATTGACCCTATGCGACAGTAAAAACGACGAAAAAATGGCATTTTTCACGAAAACTGAAATTTCGACCAATTCGATTTCAATATTTCACGATAACTCAGGCAATTTTAAAATTATAGAATAATTTTGATTATTTTAAAAATTTTGGAACCGTTACGTTAATTTTTCTACAAAATATAGGAATTATGGAGTTGGAATTGCCCGAGTTATCGTAAAATATTGAAATCGAATTCGTCAAAATTTCAGTTTTCGAGAAAAATGCAGTTTTTTGTCGTTTTTTCTACCGCTTAGGGTCAATTTTAAGAATTTTAAGAAATTCAAAAAATGTCCTAAATAAAGTACCAACTACTTCTACTTTCCAACCGGAAATATATACTATTCGTGAAAATCGGAGCATTATTTCGGGTAGTAAAAGTGTCTTCAGATATAAAAAAAATAAAAGACACACATCATTGTAAAACCAATACATTCTTCGCTTCGCTCAGAATCTAATAATAGTTAATAGAGAAATAAAGAAATTTGGAAAACTTTATTGAAGCATACTGATATATATATCTTAACGTATTTGCAAAATATTAGGAAAATCTCAAGACTCAAATTTTTTTTTATATGTGTGTAAAGTGGAAATTTCAGTAAAATCAATATTTAAAGTATTTATATGGATTTTTCTTATTATAAAAACAAAATTTTACAATATGTTAAATAAAATTGATAAAAAAATTTTGAAAAATTTTATTGAAACTTAAATACATTCTACTTAACTTCTCCTGACTCTTTGGCTTCGTTCAGAATTATATTAGCTTGTTATTTATAGTTTCAAATCATTTTTACTCTTACGAATTTAAATTTGAGTGACCCTAATATTTGTGTCACAATATAAATTTAAAACTAATTTTTAAACTAAAATTTCCTATTTGTGATAGAGAAAAAAAAATAAATAAATAAAAAAATAGCGTTTTTGTACTTTCTTTAATACACGTGCAAGAATATAAAAGTAACTGTGCAACGACATCATTTTTGTTCTGAGCTTAAACAAAACCCCGAAAGTTGTTAAGTTTCAAGGGATTATACGTTTTATAGTCATATTTTTTTTTACTAACGCGTGAAGGTAGCGTTTTTTCTCGATAATTGTTCAACTCACGTATTTTACATACCTAGATGAAGAAATGATCGATATTACACCTTTGTGTGATCTGAAGAATTAAACGTGAAAAAAAAAAATAAGGAAAAGCATATTATGCCTACCCGTATTGAACGATTATTATTCACGTTTTATATGCTACTACGTACATGAATTGTTTGTTTTTCGCCTCGTAATAATTTATTATAATTATTAATTTTAGTTTAAGTCAATTACGTTTTTATTAGTTTTGTTTTTTATATTCTCTTTTATAAAATATATTTATTTTTACTAAATGCCAATAAATCTTCGAGTATTCCTATTGAATTTTAAGTATGCTTTTATTGAAGTTACCTAATTTATTTAATTTATTAGTATGTTAATTATTTCATGTGATACTATTACTTTTATTAGTTCTAGTTTTAAATTATTTTAATATCAATTAATGGTTATAGATAATAGTTATAGGTAAGTATTTAAGAAATATAAATCTAATCGAATGAGAAAATGATATTTTCAACGAGACAATATTAAAATAATTAATACATAATAAACATAATGTACATATTAAATTTGAAATATTATAATGTAACTTTTATTTGACATAAAATTACGTACACATACACAATTTAAAATTATTTTTTACTTGATAAAAAAAATTAATTAAAGTATATTTAAAACTTATACAATTAACTTTTGAACTACAACATTTTTCTTTTGTTTTAAACTTTTTATCGTCAAGCTAAAATGTAATATTAAAATATAAACTGATTTTTAAAGTTTATAATTTCAATATTACATTGATATATGGCTAACGGAATAAATATATAAGGTCTAAATAATAATTTTTTGTTTATTCTAACCAAGCGTATCTTATCCGATGATAAATTCATATTTTAGTAACCGAAAAGGTAATAGATAATATAATAATAAATATTGTGTGAAATTGAAAAAAAAAAGAATGGAAATTTTGGAGTTAATTTTAAAAATTATTAAAAGAATTTATACAAAAGCAATTTGTAAATTATTAATAATTATTATTTTGTGTTCAATACCAATGATACCATTTTATTATAACCATCCAAGTGTATATTAATCGTTTAAATCATTATATTTTTCATTGTGAATTTGAATATTAAATTGCATTTTTCATCGTCGCCAAAGAAAAACTTTTCTTAAAATTTTGTTTAATGTATAAAATATAATATCATAGAAGTATTACACAACAGTTATCATAAATTCTAACAAATTATCGTCGAAACAAACAAAATATATTATACAGGTATTATAATACGATTATACTTACTGTATAATACTATTATCAATAGTTATGGCTAACGGCGTAATAAATTATCCAATTTATACCGCTTTCTGGTTATAATACGAAATTATAAATTATTTCCACAGTATGTGTGAAATAATTGTTCGAATTGTTTTTCACGAGTAAAGATAATATAAAATAATTAAAAAAAATGTAATTCTATTTAACTGATTTAAATAGTATATTTTGCCTTAAAAAAATTAAATCGTTTAAAATATACTACAAAACTAATGTGTAAATTAACAGATAGAAATAAAAATAATATAATATTTTAATCAATACGGGTACGTGTATTAAATATTATCAAATTTATTATTTTTTATTTATCGATAATAATTTTTAATTGAATTTTTTCGTATAAACTAATTTAATTATTATAAATGCGTCCTGTAATTCATTTTAAACGTTTAATCGGTGGGTTTCAATAATATTATTATTTTTAATCGAAAAACTAAAATTAATAATATAATATTTATGGTATATAACATATACAAATTTAACGTATGATTGCGTACTGCGTGAGTAAAATCTATAAATACATTTTTCTTCAATAAACATACTCTTCTTCTTCTTCTACTTCACCTTCTCTCCCAACTATTTGGAGTCGGCCACCTTAGTCCTATATGCCTCCACTTAACTCTATCTTCCGCATTCTTATCACTTACACCCACTTTCCTCATATCACTTGCCATCACATCCCCCCACCTCAGTTTCGGTCTCCCTCTCCCCCTCTATCCATCAACATACATTTCCTTTACCAATCTTACTGCCTCTGTCTCTTCCCTTCTTAATACATGCCCAATCTAATCTCCCTCATCTTTTCCACTATCGAAGCTACTCCTACACTACCTCTTATACACGCATTCCTAATTTTGTCTTCTCTAGTCACTCCACTCATCCACCTTAACATTTTCATCACTACTACGCTCATTCTTTGTTCCATCTTCCTGTCTACTGCCCAACATTCCGTTCCATACATCATTGTAGGCCTCACTACTGACTTGTAATAAACATATACCTAATACGTATTATTATACCTAAATACCTAATACATATTATTTTAAATTGCGTTAATAATTTTTATGTTTATAAATATTATAGTGAAGAATGTCATAAACATTGGCTACGCATGAGAAAAACTCCCTTGTTCGGATGCATATGTCCACAAAATCAAGTTAAAAAACGTTGCGATCGACTATTTTCATTGATCAATGAAAACCCGTGCATTAGTAAGTATATATTTATAATATAATTTAGTTTTTACTATGCTTCTATTCGGTTATTTAAAAAAAAAAAAATAGTTAGTTGTTATCTATATTTAAATATTTTAATATTGTAAATAATCGATAAAATGTTTTATTCGTAAAATAGTATAAATGTGTAATAGTTCCAAGTATTGTTTTAAAATGCATAGTACCTATATGATAATATCTAATATTTTAATATTATGATTTAAACATAGGTAATTGCAAAAATCAATTAAATTAGATAGGTAATAATTATTATTGTAGGTAGGTACATAAATATAAATAACAACAAGTTTCGTGTATATTCGATAAAATGTTTCGTGAATTAGACTTTAGATTTTTTATCAATTATAATTTACAAATATATTATATTATGGTTATATTAATAATAAAACTAACTAAAAAAATGACTGAAGACTTACTAACGTTAAAATATATACTCGTAGCTAAACAAAATATCGAATTCATTCTTCTACGAAAAACTATAATCGTATTACAACATAGGTATTATACGTATATTACAAAATATGGTTATTTAAGGTATTGTTAAAGCAATTTTAACTGAAACTGAAAATGATAACAATGTTTCTAAAAATATTAATATTCAAATAATTATTGATACACTTACCAAGTGTTATCAATTTATCATATAGAAAGAGTGGAAATTTTTAATTTTCATGTTAACACAAAGTTGTTCGTATATTATTGTAAAAAATAAATACATAAATAGAAAATATCGATTATAATAAAAAAAAATTTCACTTGCATTATACATTTATTATTTATTAATTAAAATAATAGTGGAATTCTTATCAGATATCTTTTTTACCTCAACTCGTATACGGTCCGAGATCGTATGTCATTTGTATAGTACATTCCATATTATAATTTATAATATACCAGGGGTGGTCAACCTGTGGCTCGCGACTTATTTCTATAAGACTCAATAATTTTTTACCAATCAAAAAAAAATTATATTTATTAAACAAATAGAATATAAACGATAATACTAATGCATATATTATAGTAGGTAGTAATAAAATAATATTTAAGTATTTTTTTTTTTTGTTTTTTTTTTTTTTATTATTTACCATGCAATTTATTAGTTTGATTTTTTTTTTAAGGCTTTTGAAATCTGAATTTATCTTATTATTGTACATTTTATTACTACCTTCATATTTAATTTATAAACAATGAAATGAATGGGACATTTTTGCATGTATTGTTAAAATTCCCCTACAAAAATATATTTAAATTAAGAAATTTTTTTTGTGGCTATGAAATACGTCGCAATTTTCTAATGTGGCTTGTAAGTCACTTCACGTTGGCAATCCCTGTTATATACACAACGATTTTGTTGAACGTATAAAATTTATTACACATAACGTATAAAATATAGGTACTGTATTTCGTCTAGTTTTTGGACAATGTATTATTTTACATGTTTATTTATGAACTATGCACGCGTGTTTTGTTTACTATAACATAAAAACTTGTAATAATACCCCTTTGGCCTTTATGAAACCATTCAAAAGGATAACGGAAAAACATCAACTTTACGATTTCCCAACGTTTTTCTATAATATTTAGTGGAAATTCTGATATTGACGTAGGATTTACATATTAAATCATATTATTTTCATAACGTTTCACTGTAAAAATAATATTGTTATACGCGTATGTAATTGAAATAGTAAAAAATATTCACAGAAAATCCGTTTAAAATGACATGGAAATGACGCTGGATAGCAAAATTATTGTTTTCGTTATGTATTCAAAACGTATCATAATAATCCCATATTTTTAGTTAAAACGCAATTAAATGCGTATATCATAAAATCAGAGATACCGTTAACACATAAATTTTTTATAATTATTATTATAGTCATACATTTTATATAATTTGAAATTTGATACATTTTGAACTCTGCTTAAATTTGTTGTGTTGACATCATTTAATGCGTGAAATTAAAGATTTACAAAAACTAATAGATATAATTGTAAAATTGGACCGACAATATATTAAATTTCGAATACCTATTTATTTTTTCTGTGATCCGAAATAACCTTGGAACCCTGCAGTATATCGACAAACAAATTTTTCCTATATATCTGTTTGCCAATCTTCATTATATTAAAATGTAAATTTGGGTTTTATCTTATTTACCACAAATCCTGTATGGAATTAAGGAATTTAAAGGTACAGTTAAGGAAATTTAACTATATATTCTGAGTAACTATTAGTATTCATGGTCCGTTAATGTTGAAGATTTGACGAGCATTTCTAAAACGGTATATTATTATCGACAACAATATTATTATTATTTTATAACATTTATATATTTCAATTCGTATTCGAGATAACAATTTCGTACTTAGGTATAGGTACGCCGAGTGTATATAAATTATTGATTAATAATTGTTCGGTTAGACTTTTTAAATCGCGAGAGGAAAATATCTAAAAAAATTAAACGGATAAAACAAAACACTAAATACCGCAATTTAAATCAATATATGATTAGGTATTATAATGATAATGTACATCAAATTATTTTACGACACTCGAATCGTTACTAAACGCACAAAAATACAGTCATTTTATTACTTGACTTTATAATATAAGTTATATTATATAAAATCTCATTGAATTCGAATTTCAAAGTAACCTAATCAACCGTATGATAATATATACGAGTATGTTATATGTTTGGAATATTGCTTACACTAAGATTATACAACTTTATTAATGTTTATTAGCTTGTATACCTGCAGATTAGTACAATATTTCCCTGAAGTGAAATAAGTTTTGCCCTTCGTATATTATACCAACAATATATTGTGTATAAACATATATGTATATAATTATATGTGCGGTGTAAACGTTATAACAAGACCTTGTTAACCGCATTTCGAATCGGAATAATTTACGAAGTTCACGTCAAAAATTATTATATTCATAATATAATACGAAATAAAATGTGATTTTCGTCAAAATACACTTTAATAGTTATGGTAAAACGGTAAAAGTGATTTAAATAAATATATTATAATGACTTTGGAGCTTGTTTGAAATGTAAAGCGTCGAATTTAATATTATAATAATGTACCTATTACAATTTTTTTTTTTTTTTAAAAAAAAAAAAGATTAGTACGTATTTTTAAAGGTTGGGTACCTACATTTCAAGTATAGTATACTTAAAATAAAACCGTACAATATTATTATGGTAATTTTAAAAAACGTCTTAACATTTGAAACCCTATTATTTTTCACGCGACCCGACCGCCGTATGCGTAGCATTTTTTTTTTTTACCGAGTCTTTGTTTTTGTTTTCGATTTTGTCGATAAATTAGATTTGACATCAGGATAAAAAAAAAAAAAAAAAAAATAAATAAGTAATAGGAAAACGTCGTTTAAAAACTCTTTGATTGTATCCTATTCTATTAAATATACATTATTATATTTAAGTTTATAAAAGATAAAATAATAAAAGAAAAAAACCACAACCGTGGTTTAGCAATCCGTACCTAAATATAATATTATACAATATTTATAATATTATTACGTATTAGGTCTTTCTTTTGTACGAATTTTCATCGATTATATTTTATAATCAGCCAAAGTCGATGGACTGAATTGAATTCAATGTCTAATATTTCAATTTTCAACAGGGATTATACAATAGAACTGTTCTATAATTCCATAATATATCGAATAGCTATAAAAATTGATACGAATTTTATATTAAAGTCGAAAAATAAAAAATAAAACAAGGGAAGGGATACAGGTGTAGAGGATAATATTGAATTATGAATACAATTTGAATGTAATGATAAATCATTACATTTGTGAAAACGATTTTGAACGAAGTTGTATTGATTAAAATGTTTACATTTATCAGTCTTTATGGTCAATATAAATAATTTATCATAAAACCCCTAAATGAGTCATCTAAATAACCAAATATGACAGTACTTCGCTCAAAATCGTTTTTCGAATGTATTGATGATTTACCATTGCATTCAAATTTCAATTAAAATTCAACACTGTCCTTTTTACATCTGTATCCCTCTTTCCTTGTTTTATGTACTATAAACAGATATATAAAAAAAAAATCGAACATAGAATATTCACTCTTAATTGCAAATGAGTTAAGTAAAATGCATTTGAGCTTCAATAAAATTTTCATCATTTTTCAAAATTTGTTGTCAATATTATTTAACATTATTGTAAAATATTGAAAAATATAATCAGAAGAATCCATTTAAATGCTTCAAATATCGATTTTACTAACATTAATTTTTTTTAAAAATTAGGATTTTAAAATCCTATAAAAAAATTTGATATTTGAAATGTTTATTATATTTTGAAATTATGTTAACCAAAATGTAAGTATGCTTCAATAAAATTTTTAGAATTAGTTTTTATTTATTTATTATTATTGTATAATTGTTGAGAAATAATAAGAAGAATACTTATATAGTTATATGTTATTTATATGTATTCTTAAATATTCGTTTACACTAAAAATTATAAATTTAAACAGCTATAAAAAAAATGTCTAGTCTATAAGTTCAAAATTGCTTGAGTTATAGTGAAATTGAATTCGTCGATATTTCTGTTTTCATGAATGATGCAGATTTTTCATCGTTTTTTGGTCGTTTTTCCTGTCGCATAAGTTAATTTTAAAAAATTTGAAAAATCACCTAAATTTAGTACCAATTACATCCACTTTCTAACCGGAAACATACCCTTTTCGTGAAAATCTGAACATTTTTTCTGGTAGAAAAAGTGTTTACATAAGTACTAAAAAACAAAAAACTCACATCATTGTAAAACCAATAAATTTTTCCGCTTCGCTCAAAATCTAAAAAATTAAAATAATATTACAAAAATGCCACGCCCTAAAAATTTCTTCGAAATTATATCGTTTCAAAATAATTTTATCCGTTATACTAGCGCATGCTAGACTGACGAAAAATCGGAAAGTAGGTTTACTGTTCTGCAGCTATACTGTGTAATGTTCGAATATTATAGAGATGACAAAATCGAACGATATTGCAAAAAATATAATATGTGATAACGTGGCATTAATGTTGTTCGGAAAACTTTTGAACTGTTCGCAAAGAGAAAATAATCAACCTAACTGTGAAATGAAATATCATGATATACATTATAGTAATATGGTTATTATAACAGTCGTACAACAGTACAATATTATTACTATTTTTTTATTATTATTATTATTATTATTATTATTATTATTATTATTGTTGTTGTTGTTGTTATTATTATTATTATTATTATTATTATTATTATTATTATTATTATTATTATTATTATTATTATTATT
>JAIUCT010000024.1:4159853-4194419 GCA_021307375.1 Tetraneura akinire
TTATTATTATTATTATTATTATTATTATTATTATTATTATTATTATTGCACAAAACTTTATGAATATTATAACGTGGCGCGTACGAACAGAAAATGAAACGAATGAATGGACAATATTATGTTTTATAAACGAGAAAACAAATTCAATATGCACACGCTCCACGTACTTTTATAATAATAATATTATTATATATTATTATTTTACTGACATATTATAAAAAAAGCTACATCGCGTGGCACGTTGTTAACGTTATATGTTATATTATAAAAATCGCATCCTTAATCCCTTCAATAAAAAAATATAATATATTGATGTTATATAAAGTGTCTCGTTGTCTTTGAGTTAATCAATAACTTTTGGTCTATTACATAATATTACATGTAACATATGATTTTTCCAAATCTTCCATATAAAATTATGATTTTCATAAACAATTTTTTTTTTTTTTTTAATATTTTGGTATTTTATATCAAAATTTAATTAATATTATATATAATTTTTGTTTAAATACTGATTAAAATTATGAAATTGTAAACTTTAATTGAAAAGTTAAAAATAATAATAATAATAGAGTACTTATGACCAAAACGAAATAAAAATTAAAAAAAAAAAAAAACAATAATTTTTGGCCAATTGAACGTTAAAAAATGTATTACGAAACGATTAGCTAACATTACGTTTCATGTCGATATAGTTTTCGTTTAATTAAAAATAATTCGATCAATTAAATTTTACACTATAATTTATCACTATCAGTTATATTGATAATTTGTGAACAAAATGTTATTTAACATTATGATTTATGATTTTTATACTGACAAAATGTAACGATAACGTTTATTACATTGAATATAATTTTACATTAGAATTTTTGTTTTATTTATATTTCGAATATGAATAATTTCAATAGGAAAAACTGTTTTTATCGGATAATCACACATTTTGACTAATAAACAAAAATTTTTTAAATTTTACAAATTCAAACTTATACTCATAATACTCATAACATGATATTATTATAGTAAATAGAATTCGATTATAATATAAAATATTATAAATATTATCTTTTCGCGAAAAAAAATATTTCAAAATAAATGTTTCGGATAGAAAAAACAGTAACTGTATTATTACGTACTACATTAATACATTTCATAAAACAGAAATATTCATAAAAATATAATTGTATTATCGTGATAATTTACTATTACAATATTTCTTATAAACAATTTTTTTTTCAGTTTTTAATTTTTTTTTCGATGATGTTTTCTTTAAGATTATCAATTAAAAAGCGTTAATTGTATTTTTACTAAATTTATTGTAACAAAAATGACAATTGTTTTTTTTGAAATGTTCAATATTTTATTCGTATTATATACCGTATGGCGTATGTTATTTTAAATTATTTATAGAGGGATTACCGTTCTATTATAACTACCAATCCACACTGATAAGGTTAATTTAAATAGGGTATTAAAATTACACGAAATAATTTTTTTTAAAAAATATTTATTTTATATGAAATATAAAAAAAAATTGTATTACATATTTTATTCAAAATTACATTGAAAAATTTCAAAAGGCGTGAAAATTAGAATGTTTAACAAATAAAAAACACCATAATATTTAGTATTTACTTTTAAAAATTGTTACCTAAATTTTATAAATTCCATTTTAAATTCATAACGTAACACATAAGTATAAATATCGATTTTTAAATATTTATTTCATACGTTTACAAATATTGCAAAACATAATATAAAGATTAAAATACGCATTTATACTCGTATGGGTATAACATAGGGAAACAGGTCACGAATAATAATTGATCGGACGTTATCTTTTCGCTTATTATAATGTTAAAAATGTGATAAAAGTAGTTTTCGGTGTATTTACAGTTTTTTTTTTTTTGTTTAATTTACATCATTCGAAAGAAAAATAAGTTTTTCGTCAAATATATACTTAGTACCTACATCAATCCGTCCGGAGGACTTCACGACTTTGTATGTCAATCCGGTGTAAAGGAAAATAATCTTTTTTTTACAGACGCAGCAATGAATATAAATTAGTTTTGTTTCGTGTATAGTATTTTATTTTTTATTTTTAACATCTATCCAGTCGAAACCCCCAAAAATATTATTTCGAACTCGCAGTTTTCTACACGTATCTACAACATAATACGGGTGTGCGTATAAGAAATATCGCGAATCGATCGATAAAATCTAATAATGTTTTTACGGATCGATCGCGAAATAATTCACTCGGAAATAAAATAAAAAAAAAAAAAAAAAAAAAAAAAACGAAGGTCACACCGGAAGTTTCGTACGCCTATCGCAAAAACGGACGTTCATATTTTGTTGATTACAAAATGCTCTTTTTACGTCGCACGTTCGCGTACCTATTTTTAGTATTCTTTTACCGTACACGCCGCGTTCATAAATAAATTTTAGGCCTCGAAACGACTCGGAGAGATGGAGGATTATAAACGCACATAAATAACCGTACACAATATATAGTTTAACGTCTGCCCGAAACCCATTTAAATGTGTATACCGTAATAATACATTTTCGCAGTGTAACCCTTTGAAATTGTAAGCGTCAAAAAATTGGTCGGGCGTGGTGGCGCGATACGAGAATTCAATGTGATATATGTTGATACCTAAAATTATTATTATTATTTTTTTTTTTTTGTAAAACGAGACCGAGTAAAAACCGATAAGAATCGTATTATTATAGGTACGGTAGTAAACAGAACAATATATTAGGTAGGTACCTAAATACGAGTACGTATCGTAATAATTACTTCTATACACTCGGTTATTGTTCTTGTATATAAGTTTGACTGTGACGTGCACCAGGACGCAGGAACGAATATTATGATAAATATTTAATCGAATTTTAAACGCGGAAATTTGACCAGATTTTTATTTTTTATACCCTCAAAATCCTATACTGTTATCATAATATTATCGTTTGAACGTACCTACGTCTTTTCCCGAAGAGAAAATAATTAATATACCGTGACCTACAACTTCTGTCTTCCATCCCCTCCGACACCTGGTCGGTGTTTGAGACGAAAACTTATGAATTATACGAAAGACAAATTATAATAATTATAAAGTATAAGTTATTATTATACGTTTATACGCGGATAATTAATGCGTTACGTCTGTCTGCCGTTATAATACATGCACCCTAACCCTATACGTAAGACGCGTATAATAGTTGGAAATTAAATCTAACATAATACGAGTATGATACAAGAGAAACGTAGAACTGCGTTATAAATTATAATGAAATCGTATAATATCGTACAAATCGAATATAAAGTTTATACGACTGTTAATTTATTTTTAAAAAAAAATAGTTGTACACTATTTTAGTTGCGCACTCACAATAAATATTTTAAATGTGATAATCAACATAAATATCAACTTGATAGAAAATTAAATAATAAATATCATAATAGAGTTTATAATAATCGTGGCAAAGAAAAAAGAAAGAAAAAGTTGTTAGGATTAATTTTTTTAAATAAACTATTCCTCGGGAATTTCATTATACATTTTTCTGTTTAATAAAGCAAATATCTAAAAAAAAAATTTTAAATTATAAATATGCAAAATATATATAAATAGTAACTGAGTCTATTATATAATATTTAATTAAGACAATTTATTTAATTATAATATATTAGCATATATAATGAACATTACCTATATAGTATTTTTCTAAAAAAAAAAAATAGACCTTTTGCACATTAAACAAAATGGGTAGGTACGTTTGATCTACTTTACTCATTTTCAATTACAAAACGTTTGGTATGAACGTCCAAAAATAATAATTATACCTTTAATTAAAATTGTACCCAGGGACCAGGATATAGCGTAACAAATTAAATTTTTTTTTTTTAACACTATAATACGTTTAGGTTTATATATTATATGAAATATCTACCACAATTTTATTAAAAGTTATTGCATATAATAATATTGTAATATTGGTTACCTACATTCTAACGTTCAAAATATATAAGGCATTTCAATTTAATTTCTACTTATAAACTAAACTAATATTATACTAAATGACAATACAGCAACTAAAATCAAAAATATATCTAAATTTTGTAAGTCTACCCAAAGATTTTTTCGTTTACAATCGTTGTCTCAGGAAATTTGTTGAAATGTATATTTTAAACATTTTGATTTCATATTATGTTGTGCTTACTTTTTTAACGTGTCCTAAAACAGGACTCGTGCTTTTCAAATAATGTAAAATAATTATTATCTTTTAGTCTGAATTCTGAAATATTTATTATCTTTTTGTATTCAAATATACGAAATATAAAATAGAATTTTTTTTAAGCTATTTACGAGTGTATTTATCTCTATAAAATTAATTTGGATGTATTTAATTAGACGTAATGTTTAAATTGCATGATAGACCTTAAATACATGTGAATGCATAACTTATACGCACCTATTCAGACTATACTTGTATAATGTATACTTTATTTCATCATAATATTAGGGGTGAATATTTGCTTTTAATTATCAGTTTTTATTTTATAGTTGGCTGTGCATGTTATTAATTAACTGTTTTCTTATGATTAAACATTAAAGTTTAAATACGCGCTAAAAATAGAATAAAACACGAAAGTCGTATTTATGCGAACACAGTCGTTATTGTATATTAATGTATATCAAATAAAAATTTTTTTTCATTTTTTTTTTTTTTTTTTAAATTTTTTAAATAAAAATAATAATACACTGCCTATTTTACTTTTGATAATATTTTTTATTAAACATTGTGATAAATATTATCATTTCTTAATTAATTATTTAACGTTTAATTGCAAAATAACTTTTAACCGATAATAAACGTGATGTATTGTATTTATAATTTATATATTTTATTATAAAATTAAAAAAAAAAAATTGCTGAAAATGTATTTTTAAAATAAATTGTAATTTGCGTATCGTCTCACACAGAAACGTGGAAATATGCGATATAAAAATGAAATACGAAAAAAATAAATATATTTATACTTAAAATTTTAAAAATTCTCGTACGAATTAGAGTTAGAAACGGACAATTGTCATAATATTTGTATGAGGTCAACGTAGTAATATATACGTCTTACGATTATAATTTATAATATTATTACTTATGATTATCATTATTTATTACACTCAGGTTCGAAATCCGCGCCGATCGACAACTCGATACTGAATTTCCAGAGTACGTGTCACGAAGCGTTAGAAACTTGTAACAAACATCCGCAGTGCCAAGAAATGGTGGCGCCAATAATTCGGAATTGCAATCAGAAACAATGCAAAAGGGCCAACTGCATGAAATCGCTGCAAAGCTTTTACAGAAACAGTTCTATGATATCTTATGCGATCGAAATAGCGTTTTGTCTGTGCAAGTGAGTGATTTCACTATAATTTTTAATATTTAATATTAGAATATACAGTGGCGGATTTTCAACGTTTTCTTGGTGGTAGGAGAGAGGGTCCTGAAAAATAATATGCATATTTAAATAATTAAAATGCATTATTATTATATTTAAGTATAGGAACATCAAATATTATTATATGACATTATATTGTCATCTGGGAGAGGGTCGTATTCAGATCTCCTGGGAAAACTAAAATTTCCGAACAATCTTCTATTTCTTTTAGGGTTAATCCTGATTTTCAAACTAAATATCTGTCTAATTATACATAAAAACAATAATAATTAAATGATTTTGACATCAAATATTTCAACTTTATTGTTTAAATC
Organism: Tetraneura akinire; assembly: GCA_021307375.1. Classification (NCBI taxonomy): domain Eukaryota; kingdom Metazoa; phylum Arthropoda; class Insecta; order Hemiptera; family Aphididae; genus Tetraneura; species Tetraneura akinire. The sequence goes on from JAIUCT010000024.1 coordinate 4,165,636, forward strand.
TTTTATTTTGTGGTTTTACAATTTCCAGAGAAAATAAAACACTTTAAGACATTAAGTAATAATTAATATTAATATAAAGTTAACTACGTCATTACAATAGTATGAAAGGTAAAATTTATAACTCATACCAGGTGGTTAATTATAGTCCTAACGTCTTTCTTCTCGTCCTTAATACTCGTCATGTAATGGGAATGTAATCCTCGTACGAATAATCGATATTCTTTTATATTTTCTATATTAGCTAATGACAACATAAGTCAAAATAAATTAAGAGATTTAAAGACCAAAAATAGTGAATATTCGTCAAATATATACGAGTCGTTGAAACCCGGCATAAGATTTATTATAAATTTATAATCCATGTCAATAAAATTACAAATAATAATAAATTTAATTTATATTTTTTTATATTACGTATTTTCCCCTGGATCCATTAAAAATAGGTTTAAGGTCTGCCCTCAGATATATGACCTTAGAAAACCGGTCTGATTATGAGCCCTGGGGGGTTCAGACCCCATGAACCCCTTTAAATCCGTCCACTGAAAGTATAAATAAGTACCTACTATGATCCAATAGTTTTATTTAATTTAACTTACCTGCTACGGCATATTTCAGAGGATGAGACATGAGAGGTTGAGGTAGATATCCGTCTCCTTGACACAAGTTTTTATATAACATACTTTTTCTTTAAAAAAAATTTTTAATACGTCGTTTAAAAAAAAAACGCATATATTATAAACAATGAAATATCTAAAGAAATTTAATTATTATAACAATATACTTAAACTAAATAAATTGATTATTCTAGGTAAAATATTATGTCGTATTATACAGAAATCGTTGGAAAATGATATTTATAATAATAGAGTATTTGAAAACTTAAAATTACAGTTCAAATAAGTATAGTCAATCATAAACCAACTTAACCGTTTTATAATAATAACCTAACCGTCGTTTTTTTAAAAAAAAAATATCGTCAATCAAAATGCAATTTGCGATATGAAGCGGAATAAGAATAATAATTGTTACTACCTGACCAAACTATTATTTAAGTATAATATATTTCGTAATTTTTCAAAATAAGCGCTATTACCGTAAACTAGTAAAATTAAAATACAAAATTACTACGTCTATTTATGGAAAGTATTTTGTGACTATAACCTAACCTATGCTCTATTATATATTACATTCGAAATTTGAATTTATGAGGTAACCGATTACGACATGAATGATGAATATATTATTATATAATTTATTTTTAATAGTAACGTTATAATCATATATGATTTTTTTTATTTTACTTGCGACGGTAATATTTTAGTTAAAACAATTTTTCACGCTTTTTATTTGAAAAAAAAAAAAATTTTATTTCTATATTTCCCTGTTTGTGTACTTGTAGTACGCCTGCTTATAAATAAATTGCGTGAACAGTAACGTCGTTTGATTTGCACGCGCGAGTCGTTATCGCGAAACACGCTGCAGTTCGAGACTATATACCACGTTATAATAATAATTCCATACCGACCGTGGTCGTGTGCATTGTGTTTTATATACTTTATTTTACTTTAATATTTATACGTCGTTTAAAAAGTAAATCGCGATTATACCCGTAACGGCGAAACTAGGCCAGTCGGGGGGACCCTAACGGCGTCCAAAATTATATAAAACTTTTTTTTTTTATTATAAAAAACCATATTATATTTTGTACGTATTGTTATTATTATAATATTATAAAAATTCGATTCCCGTGTATTCCCTCGGGTATGGTTAAGCTAACGACGAATATACGTTTTTTTTGTTTTTTTTAATTATCACGTGTAACCGTACGATTTTATCGAATCGCGATTCGCTCTATAAAAATAAACAATATATTGACGCATGTAAACGGAGAAAAAAATTTATTTAAATATGGTTAAAAAAAAATGTACCTAGGTATTTAATCACGTTTCATTTTCAACCACGGTCCATAACGAATATTATAAAAGTATACCGAATAATATACGAGTAATATAATGTTATGTTTGTTACTACACGTATAAAATTCGCCGCCGAGAATTCAAAATATTATACGTTTGTAATCAAATATTTGTAAATGGATATTTTAATATTATTATTTTAATATCGTTTTGGTACGTGCATTTTTTTTTTTTTTTTACGACTCGATAAATTTATTCGTTTAATTGAATATATTGTAAACGTATACATTTCTTCGAAATGAAAAATACTACGTTGAAAGTTAAACGACCGTTTACAATACATTTTTTTTTTTTTTTAGTTTAGTTTACTGACACGATCGTTAACCGCAATATGACACTATGTAATCTATTTTATATCGTAGTGTGAAACGGACGCGTTGTGTTTTCCTTATACTCCTAATAAGATTAAAAAATGATAAAAAAAAATAAAAAAATAATAATAACGTTAAATAATTTACTGTGATAACAATAATTATTAGAAAACATCTGAAACGGACGCCTATTTTTTAATAATAAAAAAATGACAAACGTTATCTCATCCGAAAAAAAAACGATTCTGATAATCTGATAATAATATAACTATATAGGTACGATTCAAATTTAGATAACGTCGTAAGAGTTCTAACATTTCATGACGTATATAGGTATATAAAGTACACTCGATAAATTTTTCAAGGCTTCAAATTCAATAATTCCAATGTTATCGTAAAATATTTTTAATAATATATTCGTCAAAGTTAGAGTAACTCGTCTGCTACTATACTGACTTATTCTTTGGATATTCGTCGTTATTGTACGCGTAAATCATCTGTGACATAAGTGCCCTTAATGGACAGAATTTCGCTCAAAATCTTCTCTTCAAATGCGATATTATTGTGTTCAAATTTCAATCTACTATATGTCTATATTTACTCTACACCAGCTGTATCTCACTCACAACAATGTCATCTCGTCTTTTTTTACAATTTTAAACTTTAAACCACAATGAAAAAAAATATATTGGGAATTGCAACGAATAAAATATTTTGTCACTAAGTTAAACAACATGTGGTTAATGGTTATGCTCCAATAAAATTTTCAAACTTTAAAACCTAAAATTTATGATTTTATTCAATATTATTAAGAAAATATTGAGAATTAATACCATGGTTATCGATCATATATATCCACTTTTCTACTGAAGAAAAAAAATAGAAATAGAAATAGAAATAGAAATAGAAAAAAGACACACATATCATTGTAAAACCAATAGTTATATAAAAAAAATCGATTAGGCGTAAGTATGCGAGTATGCGTTTTAAAACGTTTTACGAAATTTTGATTTACGATACTCTCGAGAATTGATCGAAAACCTTTTTAATCTGATTTCGAAACACAATATTATATTATAAAAGATAACACTACAACACTATTACTATTGAAATTATTACGGTTTTGTAAAAATGTATCTAATTTCAACGTTTTCACGCGGTCGCATTTATTGTTTTCAAACAGGAAAGCCGGAGCGAACAAGGACAAATGTTTAATAGCTCAAGAAATGCTGCATCCGGAATGTGCGCAGCGTGCGGATGGCGTGGCAACCGTACCGTGTCATTACTTGGCCGAAACTTGTCGCTCGAAATCGGAATGCAGGTGAGGAAAACCATAACAAGTGAAGTAACAATAATAATAATATTATAATATTATATTCATAAAATTTTAGTATAATTAGGTACTATTATGTCGTATACAGGTGCGAGTTAGTTTACAAATTTGGGCTAAAGTTTCAAATAATTATATTTAAAATTTATTAACATAAATACGAGTATAGGTAGGTACGCTTCTTAAAATACTAAATAATTTTTTTTCTTTGGACTGGGGGAGAGGTGCTAATGATTGTTTTGATATCGGATTGAAAGGGATAAAAAAATGTAAAAAAAAATTTAAACAGAAAATTTTTTTTTGTTTATCCTCTGTAATTTATTATTACGTATATATGATGATAAAAATACACGATATATATAGGTATAGCATTTCTAAAGATTTTCTTATTAATTCCTAAGAGTTCTCAACAAATCTCGAAGATTTCCTACGGTTTTCCAGCGGTAATAGGACGTGGAATATATAATAATATATACCTAACCTATATAATATTAATATATCTATTTTAGAAGTTTATACGGTACCATATATAATATTAAGCGCCGGATAAACGTAGGTAAGCACGTTTGTTTTACGATGACCTCGTTTTTTTTTTTTCATACCTATACGTTATACTTGTATTTTATTATTTCTTTTCGTTCTAATAATATAACTTTGTCTCGGATTATAAAACACGAATAAATATCATAATATTATTTTGCGAAAAATTGAAATTTGAACTCGGTCGTTATATTATACAGGTACATATTTCGTACTTAATACTCTTATATATACGAGCAGAGTACACGTTCGTATATTCAATAAAAGTCGATAATATTTGCACGCGATTTCGTTATTTTTTTTTTTTTTTTTTCTTTTCTTCCTCGCAACACATAACAAGTATACACGTTTTATTTATATATATATACATAATACGCATATATTATAATATATGCGCACTTTTAAGTGTGAAAAACGGGGTACGAACGTTTTATAGTAAATCAACGTCGACTTTTTTTTTTTTTTTTTGTACGTCGTTCGCGCCAATTTAATATGATAATACACGTTCCGTGCGGATTACATCAAAATAACTGTGTGACTTAACCTTAAATACGTGCGAAGAATTTCCCCTTAAACGACCCCAATTAAATTAGTCGCGTATATAAATAGAATATATACGTTTATAAAAATATAATACGATTGTATTACAACTTTTTCTGTCCCGAGAACATAATATTTTATATATTTGTTATAATATAGAAAACCCGACGAAATATTCGTATACTCGTATATAATAATATATATGTACGAGTATATTAATTTTCAATATTTTGTTCACACTCGCCCGCCGGCACGTACACGAAGCCCTTTCGGGGTTCAAACCTTCCGACCCATCGAAATTACAAATTATGTGACCCTCCCCTAACAATAATTTACGAAATTATGTAGGTATATAAAACGAAATTTACAAATATTACAAATTTATTATTTTTTGTCTTATAATAATATAAAAAATATTTTTAACATCCATGTAGGGATGCAGCAAATTATTTGTTACCTATAATATATATAGTTAATAAACGCGTATAAATTAATAAGAATTGTTTAAACGTTTACAGTAAATTTCACGTAGAATATTAAAAATAACCTGATGTAACCTATGACCCCTCCCCTTCGACAAATTTTGTGTACTCCAGAGTCTCGCGAGTATATCATAATAAATTATCTACCATATGATATTATATTATTCTTCATACGAACGCTAGTTTATCGACGAAATCAATAACACCGAGACCGAGCGTATACGTATCATGTTGCAGAGTAATTTTTTTTAATAATTTATAATAACGCATGCTTACTTGTACAAGACGATTGGAATTCCGTTAAAAGACGTCTTTAAATTTGTTTATAAATTCATAAAATTTATGATATAAATTGTTTTTAAAAAAACTATACCTAACAATAATAAGAATAAAATACGCACCGCAACGACACCGATAAAAGATAATAATTCATTTTATTATTAGTGGTATTAATATAAATTTTACGTAACAAAAAAAATATAACCTGTAAAATAATCCAACAAATAAGCCGAAGACAAAATATATACCTATATATTATAAATATAGTTCGCAACTATTTATCATAAATAAAATTAAACACGTCACGATGACCTTTTTATTTCAAAAGAGAAAAACTTTTTCCGTTTAATCACGGTGAATATTATTCGAATATGGGTCGTTTTATTATTTTCAGCCAACAATCCTAAACAAATAATAATAATTCACGCGAAACACGATAAAGTTGTTATAGAGTTATTCAATAAGTGCATAATTATTACCATAAATTAAGTTCTTTGGGCGAAAATAAAAACTATAATTATATGTTATATCACACGAATAAAGTTAATTCATCGAAAAAGACTTGCTTTGGGGTTGATATATAGGTAATAATTAAAAATTTAATTTTTTGTTTTTATTATTATTTATACGGCGTGAAGTGTGTTGAATCTATTGAAGTCTTATTGTTTCTTTTCCTCAGCTTCAAGGCCATAACTGAAAAAAATTTTCCAATTTTAGATTCTGAGCGAAGCGAAGAATGTATTGGTTTTACAATGATGTGTGTATTTTTTATTTTTTTGGTCTGAAGACACTTTTACTACCCGAAATAATGCTCCGATTTTCACGAATAGAATTATATGTTTCCGGTTGGAAAGTAGATGTAATTGGTACATTAATTGGTTAATTTTTCGAATTTATCAAAGTTGACCCTAAACGGTAGAAAAATGACGAAAAACAGCATTTTTCACGAAAACTGAAATTTCGACGAATTTAATTACAGTATTTCATACGATAACTCGGGCTATTTTGAAGTTAAAGACTTGAAAATTTTACTGGGTGTTCACGTAGCTACTATATATATATATATATGTGGTGAAATATTGAAACCGTTACGTTAATTTTTCTACAAAACATTGGACTTTGAAATTTCATAAAATTCTCGTTTTTATGTATATATACATTATATATAATGTTTGATAAAATTGGCAGTTTTGGGTTTTATGGTTTGAAAATTTTACTGAAGTAAATATTATTATTTATTAGATTTTCTCCGTTGACATAAAATACAAGTACTCGTATTCTGAAATATAATTCCTTTTATTTTATAATAATATAACTTTTAATAACAATAATAAAACTACTATTAATTGGGATAGGAAATTTTTAATAATTTATTTAATATTAAAAAATATAGATTTTGGAAAAATTTCGGGAGGGGTCGGACCCTATGGACCCCCCTCAGTTACGGCCTTGCTCAGTTTTATATTCAATTATCCGTAAGAATTATAATTTATAATCATTTCACGGTTAGGAAAAGGATTTCGAAAAGAAAATTGTATATAAATTTTTTTAAAAAACAAAAAATACATTTTTAATATCGTAACGTGTCCCCAACCACATTAAATTGTACTGTAAATTTTTTTTTAATATGGGAAAATAACACATAATAGTATATTGAATTATGAATGGATGAAAAACATTTTGTTTAAACTTTTCAACGTAATTTATTATTGTGCTCTCGAACATCTCCAGGGAAAAAGGACACGTGTCCATCGTCCTTGAAATACCAAACAATGCGTATTACCAGTTTACCACTGTTAACAAATACGTGGAAATTTTTTTTTTCTTTTCCGAAATATTTCTAATACGATTTTGTCATGCACGACTTAATTTATATTTTCTTACGGTAAAATATTTTACGCGCAGTTTTCACATTCTATACTAATATTAATTTTATTATTATTATTACTACTTTTTTTCTATTTTTTTTTTTTTTTTGATACTATATTCGTATGACGTATAAACGTTGTTATCACAAAGATTGTAATAATATTTGCGTAAATTTAAATTCAATAAAATTGGGTTAAAATAATAAGGTTTTATATTGTATAATTATTACAAGTTAATAACCGATGTGGTCGCGTAATAAATGTGCTCCGAACACGTATATATTATAATCAACGATACAACGGCTTTAATTTTAATTGAATTTCAATCCTAATCTAAAAATTTGTAAATCGAATATAGTGGACGCGCTTAAAAATATATAATTATCACGTTGCTGTTTTTAATACCGACTATAATATATTATAATAATAAATTACCAATTTGAATTCCAATTTTCATTTAATTTAAACGCAATTTTTTTTAATGATATCGCAATCGCGTGTACTTCATTTATGATAATCAATAATATGTACCATATACTATAAATGTCTACAGAAAATTGGATTCTTGTAAAACCAAACTTATTATCGTTTACAAATTGTAAAAATATTTCAATTATTGTAAAAAAAAAAATTTCAAAACCTTTATTACAGTTATATAAATTACTTACCTAATTATACACATTATATATACATAATGTCATGTTGGTATTCATAATAAACAGAAATAAAACCATTATTCATATTTTAATATCGTCTACATTTTTTTTTTTTTTTCAAGTTTTGTATTTACAATTTTACATAAACCCAATTCGTTGAAAAATTGAATGATTTAGTAGTGTACCTATTATGAAAATTGGTAAATACCGTATAGTACCTAATATATAATATAGGAATGTACAAGCGAGAATTGAGTAATTCACTTCTGACACATATATATATATAAATATTGTTAAATTTTATTTCAATTGTAAATTTTAATTCGTTATAATTATTCTATTCTAAAAATATAATAGCCGGTTTAAAAAGAAAAAAAGATGAGCTGATACTCCTGCCGCACAGGATACAGGTGTGCGAACCATAGCGTTTAATTTTATTTATAATTTGAATGCAATGATAAACCATTGCATTCGAAAAAACGATTCTGAGCGAAGTTCAGTCAGATTATAATTTTCGTTTGAACTAAAAATATCAACTTAAAACAGCTATAAAAAAAAATTTAGATTAGAGATTTTTCTAATATTTTAGTATGATGTTAATTAATGTGTAAGTATACTTCAATAAAATTTTCAGACCTTAATACCAAAAATTGACAATTTTATCAAACATTATATACGTAAAAACGAGAATTTTACGAAATATTCAATGTTCAATATTTTGTAGAAAAATTTAAAAAACGGTTCCAAAATTTTACCACATATATATAATAGCTATGTGAACCTTCAAAAAAAATTTCAGGTCTTTATCTAAAAAATTGCCTGAGTTATCGTGAAATGTAGAAATTAAATTCGTCAAAATTTCATTTTTCGTGAAAAATGCCGTTTTTTCGTCATTTTTTCGAAGTTTTTTCTACCGCTTATAGTAAATTTTGAGAAATTCGAAAAATGACCTAAATAAAGTACCATCTACATCCACTTTTACATCTGAAACTCGCTATTCGTGAAAATCGAAGCGTTATTTCGGGTAGTAAAAGTGTTTTCAGAATATTTATTTATATGTATGGATTCTAAGATTTTCGTTTTCCTAAAAATATCAAATTAAAATGGCTATAAAAAAAAATTTTGACAATGGATTTTTATAATATTTTAGTATGATATTAAGTAATATGTAAGTATACTTGAGTAAAATTTTCAGACCAAAATACCCAAAATTGCCAATTTTATCAAACATTATATACGTAAAAACGTGAATTTTACGAAATATTCAAAGTCTAATATTTTGTAGAAAAATTAACATAACGGTTCCAAAATTTTACCACATATGTATAATAGCTATGTGAAAACCCAAAAAAATTTTCAGGTCGCTATCTTAAAAATTGCCTGAGTTATCGTGAAATATAGAAATTGAATTTGTCAAAATTTCATTTTTCGTGAAAAATGCCGCTTTTTCGTCATTTTTTCGAAGTTTTTTCTACCGCTTAGGGTCAATTTTGAGAAATTCAAAAAATGACCTAAATAAAGTACCAACTAGATCCACTTTGCTACCGGTAACATACCCTATTCGTGATAATCGGTGCATTATTTCGGGTAGTAAAAATGTCTTCAGAATAAAAAAAAAAAAATCACACATCATTGTAAAACCAATACATTCTTCGCTTCGCTCAGAATCTAAAAATTGCAATTATAGTTGACAAATGACTGCGATTATTGAAATTAAATGTGGTTAATTGAACTGTACTATAGATTAAAAATCATTTAAAAAAAAAAATAATTACAAAATTTTCTCGTTTAATTTTTTTTCACCAACTCAATATTAAAACGTTTAAAATTTTATGAAAATAATCACAAGTACTCGATTTTATTTTAAATATATTATTATTATTATATTAAGATGCGGTAATAAATATTAATGTTTTCAAATGAATTTAAAAAGTTAATTCTAGTAAGTACAAATACCTACCTATACAAAATAATAGGAATTTTTTAAATGAAAATATTATTTTTTTTTTTTAGTTAATTGAGAAACTGTTCCATGCAAAAATGTAAATTACATTTATTATTTATAGCATAAATATTTTATAAAAATTCATTTTCATGTTTATCTGGGTTGTTGTATTAATTATTAGGTACTGCAAATTATTAATTTAATTAAATGTATACATTTATAATTATTTGATAAATGCTCAGGTATTATTATTATTTATTTGTATAATAATTATTATTCAATTCACAAAATAAGACCGGTGTTGCTATAAAAATATATTTAAAAAATTAATAAAATGAAAATTATTTAACGTAAATAAATATTTATTTAATAAAACTAAATGATTAAAAATTATTTAATATTATGTAAATAAATATTATATTTTATTTAAAAAAAAAAATAATTCGTTCAAACCAATCCGAATGTACTTAATATTGTCGTAAATCATCACATTTCAAAATGACCTAAAAAAAAATGTACTTGATAATTTAAAAAAATTAAATTATGCTAAAACACAATATTGTAATATTAATGTGTTCTATCGAAATTCTAAACAAATAAAATTGATATTTAAAATATCGATCTTTCTTCAGATCTCGACTCGAGGCATTCGAACAGACTTGTTCGGTGGATCAGATGACTAGCAGATGTGCTGGTCCTCCGTCAGCCTGTCGTGAATCCATCCTAGGCATACTCGGAACAATGTTAAGGACGAACTGTGAGTGCAAGGATACATCTCCCTCAAAATTCTACGATTGCATGGGGTGGCAAAGAGTGTTTTGGTTCAACTCGTGCGTCGGTAAATATGATGTTATAATAATAATAATAATAATAATAATAATAATAATAATAATAATACTTAATAAAATATATTTAATGTTCTAAATTATAAATAAATATAAAAAAAAAAATATTTAAAAAATATAGTTATAACGTAAGTACCTAACACGAAATGATATCGAACACCGAGCATTTTGAAAAATCAGAAAAAATATCTCGGAAAATTCAAAATGATTTACAATATAACGAATAACGATATTTAAATATTTTTGCAATGCAGTGTAAATATTTATAAGTCTATTAACTGTCTGTTATGATGGTGTATTCTACTGTCAATATGAAATATTACAATAACAGTGAACCTTAATGTGAATATATTTTGTATTAATATTAAATATACGAGTATATATATTTATATTATATCAAAATTCTCGTCACGTCTTATCAGGTGAATAAAATACGATTTTGGATTCATTCTATCATTGTGTCGTCGATACATGTATTAGTCATAGAAATATAGTAGAGAAAGTAGAAATAATTCTACATTTATGGATATAACAGAGGTCATTTTTATTCTACCGTATATAATATTTTCTGATGGTAAAAAAATATTACATATATATAAATATATATAATAAACTGTTGACGTTAGTAAAACATAAGACCCAAGACTTGTTTGTAGGTATGTATAAAACAAACATTTGATTTTCTTCGCAATAATAACATTATACGCTATTCCAACTTCTTCCAAGTGTATATTATACCAACATAATAATAATAATAATAATAATAATAATAATAATAATAATAATAATAATAATAATAATAATAATAATAATAATAATAATAATAATTATGAGAATGTTTAAAAAAAAAAAAAAACAATTTAAAATAAAATTGATTAAAATATCATACTTCCAATAATAATAACTTTATGATTTTTATTATTTCCTCTAGTTTAAAATAATTATAAATTAAACACGCGTAAGCATGTAAAAACATATATTTTAAAATTAAAATTTTTAATCAAATTTACAATTAATATTACAATTTTGTTATCCTATGATTTTAGTCGAAGCACAAAGGGATTTTCACATGACGAAGATCAAAAACCTGGTAAAGATGTCATCGCATCATCTCTATACGACTCCTGTTCACCTCAATTATGGTGATACGACTTCGATCACTAACGCGCCAGTGGTTCCACCTACCATAATCACGGACTCGCCAATTACCACTACCACAATAAAGGTTTTAATAGCTGGTAAAAAATTTAGATCCGATCACGCGAACACGGTCGGCACACTGAATGCCGTCATCGATACTTTTGACGAGACGTCAACCGCTTCTGAAGTTCCTGTCAAAACGACTTTAACGAGTTCGACGACTATCACTACTACGACCTCGGTCATAGTACCTACGTCTCAATTGCCTCTACGTAAGTTAATAATATTCTTGTATATTAGTATCTCGACTATAAACTTAAAATCAGTAAAGAATTGATAAAAAAAAAAAAAAACTAACGACCAGAGATTGATTTATAAATTAAATGTATTTAACTAATTATATATGAATATTAAATGTATAGAAAAACGCCATATGGGTAAAATCCCACACACTTATATTATTTATAATAAAGGAGCTAAAACGAATCGAATCGATCGGTAAACGTTTTTCGATTTCGGAGGTTTATCAAATATTAATTCATTTTTTTCGAAAACTAAACACATTTAATTATAAATATTAAAATAAAAAAATTAAATATTATACCTACTTATATTATTTAATGATATGTTTAAATTCCAATATTTTCTATTATAATATAAAAAAAATGTACAGTACATTTTAAATTAAAAAAAAAAAAAAATTGTACAATAAGTTTATGCACGTTCACATAATATTTATAATAATAATTTTAACGTAGAGAAAATAATTTCAAAAAATGTACAACTACCTTTTGGTTAATGTCAAAGATACAAAATACAAATAATTATAATGGATATAGTCATTCTAAGAACTTATTTTAGAAGAAATTTTCAACTGTAATTATGGTTCCACACACTGATTTACTTTGTATTTTACTTATGCCGCTAAACGCAAATATTATAACTATAAAACGTGCACACTGTAAGAATATACCATAAACACGGTTACAGTTAGTTTTCATTAAAGTTCATCGCAGTGCAGTGACCAAAAATCAATCGATGAAATGTAAATGTAAGCCCAATAAACGGCTTATTTCGGGTAATGCGACGGTTAGTTTTAATAATATTATAAATTATATAATATGATCCGAATAACTATAATTATGATATTCTGCCAAAATAATATAATAATATATTAATCCTATTATTTGGAAATAACGTACTTAACACTGACAGTCGAAACAATAATCCAATTTGAAACGAATATTTTTTACAAGTATTTTATCGGTATAGGTTCTCGCAGAGAGTAAATAAATATTGCGAATAGCTAATTGTACAAAGTAATATTATAGAAGATAGTAATAATTGCTTAATTTTATTCATTTCGTATAATGTGATTAAAAACCAATAACTCGGTTAGTAGAATTATTATTTAATTTTAAATTTCTATGCAAATTGCGTATTTTAGAAAAAAAACTGTACCTGAATTTCTAGACATATTATATACAAATAAATTAGACAGAATTTTATTAAGATATATATATAATATTTAATTATATGTACATAATGTAACATAATAATAAAGGGTATAAGTAAAATAGGTACAGGTGAAAATATTTAAATTAGAAAATCTCAAATCAATTATTGTAAATTTATAATAAAATAAAAAAACAATAGTGTCAATATTATTCCGGAACAATAATTTTTCCATCGTTTGAAACTAAATTCAATAAAAATGTTTATGGAAAGAAAAAAATTATTTGTACACACAAGTTCTTTTTGCGAGATAAAAAAAAAAACGTGTTATTAGTTTGTTACACATAAATTCATTTCAATAAAATTATTATTATTATTTTTTTTTTTTGTATGAAATTTATGAACTTTACGTATTAATTTTTATAATTATTTTTCCGATAATAATATCTAATTCCACAATAAATTGTAAATACGTCTTATGATCTCTGATTTACCTAAAAACATGAATAATTTTTACTTTTTTATTTTGAAAGTATATTGGATTTAAAAAAAAAAAAAAAAAAAAAAAATTGAAATAAAAACCCTGAATGTGCAATAACAAAATTGTGACCTATGAGTATTTAATACGATATACGTACCTACTCGTATATGATAACAAAATTAAAAGAAATGACCGAACACTTATTTATTTTGTTATTACCTACTATTAAAGTTTCAACATTTAAGTAAATCTCAAAACCAGTTTGCCAAAATATTATCCTAGTATATTATTATTAGAAATTAAAATTAAGAACCTAATCCAATCAATAAAAATTAGTAAATTTGAATATTATACAATATAATACTATAAAAATTATTATTATTTTTTTTTATGTTTTATAAATAACAGGAGGATGTAGTTTGCAGAGATCGCCGCACTATAACAAACAGTTTATGTCCGAAGGTGATGTCATCAGGGTAAGTAATAATAAGAAGTAGTAATTTTCCATTTAAAAGTACACACGCCTATCAATAAGATCGTAAAAAAATTATGAGTTATTAATGTCTATGTAGTTCAAATTTTTTTTTTCAATATTTTGTAATTTTATGTTTTATCATATTTTTAACTATTATTATCAAAACTTACATTCAATAAAATATGTATATTAAAATTATAAAATGTTTTATATAGGTATCAATATATTATTTTTTTTATTATTATTTTTTTTTTAATTTACTATAATAACCATAAACCATTACGTATATTTATTGTAATTTTATTAGTTACGTTAACAATTTTTTCCTCTTCTCATATCGATATCTTTTCAAATATTATATAAAATATTCCATAAATCCATAAATCATATTATATGACAATATACGTATATAATATATGCAATATATTTTAACCGTGATAGTTTTTAAGTGAACTACGTTTCGAATTTTTCAGCTTCACAGCTTAGAAGATAACTCTTGTTCCGAGGTATGCCACTGTAAAGCCGGGGAGAGTTTGACCTGTCAGACCATTTGTGTGGAAATTGAACCGTGTGAAACAGAAATCGCGTACTATCATCATGAATCCCCGGCGTACATTGCATTTCGAGGCCGATGCATGTGCTACGTCGGTCGATTCATTTGCATGAGACCGAAAATGGGTATAAATATTGAAATGATATTATTAATATTATGAGTTCCATGAAAAATATTATGTCTTACGATCTTAACCATAATACAGCGATCACTAAAAAACAAAAAAAAAAAATAATAAATTCGATTTTTAATTCTAAGCTAAACGCGAGGTTAAACCGTATACGCATAAATAATCAGAAATCAAAATGTACAAAATAAACGCATTAAAACGGTATTGCAGCAGATATATAACTATTTTTTTTTTATATATAATTTCTCATCTCACTATTGAAACTATTTTTTTTAAACACGTGATTCTAATTCGACGAAAATATAAGCTCGGGATTGCACACAATCGGGGTGTGGTCTAATAATAGGCTCCAATATTTTATGGAAGATGGGATTGAATACAATGTCCATCTTAAAAAAAAAAAAAAATAATAATAATAATGAAGGTTCAATATAAAAATAAAAATTATTGTTATTCAATTTTTAACATACATCTCTTAAGAATTTAATATTGTGATAAAATAAACGTTAAACTATATATTAAAGTATAAACTATTTAACTATATGAAATTTTTTTTTTTTTTACAATGTTATTGTATAAATACCAAAATTTTCAAAAAATTACAGGTTCATATACGCTGGTACCGGGTGTGTTTCTATTTTTGGGCTACAGCGAAAAAGACGAACAGCTATTAAAAAGTTTAGACATAATAAATTTTGAAATTAAAGACGTCGTCTATGCGGTTCAAAAGTTCATACAAGACCATATGGTTTCCAATGTGAGTATCTACTTTACACTTTATAATATTACAATTTTATTAATATTGATGGCCAAGACCCAAGAGTTAAGTAATATAAGACGAAATATATAGCTGCGAGGAAGATAGTGTTATATCATAATCAAAATGATAAATTAACACTTTCGAAAAATTGATTCTGATTCCTGAGTGAAGTTATATTAGAGATTATACTGTTAATAAATTAGCGTTTAATATACGTTTTGAAATATTTAATATAATAATATAACCATATTTAATATTAAATATCAAAATAACAGTTAAAAAATTCAAGCGTGTAAAATATCAATGTTTTCAATGTGAATACTTAATTCAATTTTCAAATTTCTATAACATAAATTTTTCTTAGTTATCATAAAATAAGTAAAATAATGTTCATCGAAATTATATTATGGTTTCGTCGATTTTCACCGTTTTTCAACCGATTTCTTCCTAAATCGTATAAGAAAAAATAAATAATAATAAATGAGCAAATCAAGTGCCGACCAGAAAACATCCCTCATTCAAAGTATGTACTCGTAATTGCTAAATTGTATTTTTTCAAGAAAATATTTTCAGTCATACTAATGTATCAAAATACATGTCATGTATACGAAGAACGTTGTATACTTACTCCACATCGTTGTCGCTATCTCTTCTGTCACTATCGTTTTCTCTCTCTTTTTTTATTTTTGTCATTGTTTGTATTGGTTATGGTATATTATTTACTAAATTTTACTAAATTATTTATTTAAAAATATTATAAGTCATTAACAATAACACAGACAAATAGAGTAATAGAAAAAAAAATATAGAGTACAGGTATCATTATCACTCTCTCGCTCTTTCTGCCTATTTCTATCTCTACCTCTTTCCTTTTTCGTTATTATTGTTTTTAATGGTCTCTTTTTAATTTGTATATTCATCTTTTGATTTAACATTCATGTTCAATTTTCAAAGAGAAAAAATGAGACGAGCATATTCTTTAATAATCGCTCTGTATATCATTTTTAATAATATATCCTTTAGCCATTTTGTAACACTGTGAGATTTTGTTTAAAACCAAAAATTTGTGATTATATTATATTGTTTTTCTTTACAATATTTGCTCGATTTTCGTTGTTTATAACACTGTTCACACATTATGTTGTGTAGTAAACATAATCCAACAATTTTATGAAAACATATATCTATTTCAATAATAAAAAAAAAATCCAACATAATATATATATACTTGTATATTGCATTTTAGAAATGTCGTTTTTTCGATTTTACAAGTATAGTATTCCCAAGTGTACGTTAAAACTAAACAAAACTTGTGAAAAAAGGATGAAATTCATGGCGCACTCGAATTTAACAAATCCAATTTTATAGGTTATGTTATTGAAATTTTTAAAATAATCAATTATAAGATATTTAACACGTAAAACTGCATAAATATAAGCATTTATTTGTAACTTTTGTTTTCTAAAAACGTTTTTATTTTACAACAGTAAAATTTAATTTTGTACTAAATAAATGTAATTATTATTACATTATACTAATTAAAATTGTAGTTAATTAATAGTATGCATTTTTCTATTAATTAAAATCACATCGTATATTTTATTTTTAAGTTATTATCATAAAAAAAATCATATTTTTTTTAAAAATATTTTAGTTATAGGTACTTGTAAAGAATAATAAAATTTAACAACTTATTTTTTTTTTTTTATAACTTTTTAGAGTATTTTTATTTTATCCACATAGTAATAATATTATGGCGATATTTTACCAACAACAATTTTATTTGAACATTATTATATATTCCACAAAATTATATTATGATCATAATACATGCCATGTGCACTATCGTAATTGTATAATCGTTATTATTATTATGACATTACATAAAATCGGACGTCATACATACCGTTGTATACCGAAGTATGTGAGTAGTAGTTACAGTTATACCAAAACACCATTCTCGTGACATGATTGTGTACAAAAATCGATATTTAATTATAAAATAATATGATATGTATTGCGATGAAACAAGAAAACAACTATGGTCTTTAAAATCGTTTATAATTATATTATTATATTTTGTTATACTTGAAAATAAAATTGAGGACTTGTGATTTTTATAATATTTTTGATTAAAAACCCAAAATCGCAATGTTTAGTTTGTTTACTTTTCAAATTATTATTAAGATCCGATGGAATACTACACGGATAAAACAAAAAAAACAAAAACGACCGAAACTGATGTCTTATGAGATATTTCATAATTCGTTGGAAATATTTATTAATTTTTTTAATTTTTTTTTTTTAAGAATAACCGTAATCGAGAGACAATAATATTATGTACATATTAATATAATTTTCTCGTATATTCGTATATTATTCATAATTTTACCAACCGACAAATTGTCGATTTTCAGCGTTTTCTCTCGTAGGCGGATGTCTTTCTTGTTATTGGAATTTCAATAATTCACCGCGAGACGAGGATGTCTGTTACATCGAAATTATAAATATTATATTATTTAATTATACCGTCTTCTTCGTAACGCCAGAGGTAACCTCGGCGAATCAATTAACTCCGATTTATTGCTAAATAAATAATTATGCAAATCTAATGTTTATTTCGCGTATTAAAAACGTCGTCGAATCGTTTTTGTCGGCCCCGTATTTCACCCCACGTGGTATAATATCGAAGCGGCGGCGGCGTGTTCGCCTTCCACGTGCGTGCTTGCTCGCGAGCGCGTGATTCGAATAGAATTTATTAAAGTTTGAATCGCATATTATTTAAAAAAAAATAAATTTATAATATATACTCGTCTACGGTATTTTGAGTTTATTGTAAGTGTAACCCTGTACATTATATTGGACTTTGGACTGGTGTAGAATAACGAATTTTAATATATATCGCCAAACTCGAACTGGCGAAAACAACGATTTCACGTCGACTTTTACCGTGTCGACGTTTGTTTCTGATAGTTATCTGGAAAAAGAAAAAAGTAAAAAATCGTTCAATTCGAAACGAACCGATTATAAACTATACCGCGTGGGCAAAAGTATTACGTATATTATTTTATATAAATGATGTATTGTATTGTTTTATACAATTAGTTAATTTTTTTTGTTTTTTTTTTTTTTTTGTTTATTTATTTATTATAAATAACGCCCCGATGAGCAAGAGCACAGTAATAATTATATAAAATACAATAGACATTATTTTTAATATTTATACAATATTATAAAAACAAAGCGAAAATTTAATATAAATTCGGTAACAATAGCATACGTAGAAAAAAAAACAAAAACGATTATTATTATTATTATTATTATTATTATTATTATTATTATTATTATTATTATTATTATTATTATTATTATTATTATTATTATTATACGTTTTAATTACGCAGAATTTATAAAAAAAATATAAATATTAAGTAATGTTTTTCAATCTTAAAAATCCGTTTAAAATAATAAACGTCGGCTTTTCTCACTTTAATAACAAAGAAGAAGAAGAAAAAAAAAACAATTTTTAACGTTTAAAATTATTTTTGTTCAGCAATTGATTTTATAAGATGGCTGACCCTTTTTTTTGTTTCTTATTGTGCTAATCGAATTTTAAATTTCCATAACCTATACACAATATCATATAATATCATAACTGTCCCCCCAAACAAAATTTCTGAGTGATTAATAACGCATAAAAGAAATACAAAAAATATATACTCCGTTTCATTATACTTTAATATATATTATTATTATGTTATTATAATAAATTATATTTTTCATTTTAAACCCGTGTATTAATATTTTATTTACATAACTATACTTTTACATTTAATATGTCAAATATAATTTAGGTACATAAAATAATAAGATAAATGACATTTTTTTTTAAAAAATTAACCTAATTTTTATAATTTATATATTAATAATACGCGGCTAGGTGTACTTTTAGGTACACTTACTTAGGTAAAATCGATTAGCTCAAAAAATTAAACTGAAAAAACTGTATGTTCGACTTGATCGAAAACACAATTGATTTTCGGGTAAATGACGATTGTACGATTTTGTAATTAGTGTCAAAAAAAGAAAAAAATGTCTACTCTTACACTAATCGATTCCTTCGACTCCATTAACGATCTAAACATGGTCATTAAAGCTTTTTTTTTTTTTTTTTATACTTAGTCTACTTAGTTGAATATTTTTGAAATGATGGATCTTTAAATTAATTTGATTACGACCGGGGATATTCGAAAAAAAAAATGTAATGACTGTGTTATTCAATTAACGAAGAATATATTTTATATAAATATATAAAAAAAGTCGTAATTTTTAACAAACTTCTATTATCAATTCAGAATACTTTGATTCGTATTTAACGACCGATTGTTATAGTGTTGCCAAATTAACCGAACAACTTATTTGATCGATTTTCTCTTAAATTAGAGATATGTGTACAATAAAATGAATACAATAATTTTTCTTTCTTTGTTTATACGCGTGCAATATATTTTATATATAAATTTATTGTTTACGGTTTAAGAATAAAAATGTTTTGTTACACGATAGCAAATTTATTTTATTCGATCTGTCTTAAAAATATAACAACACTTCGTCACGGAAATAATAAAAAAAAAATCATATCGTATTATGGCGTTAACCTTTTCAGAAAATCAGAAACATAAACCGACAAAGTTACGATTATATATTTTTGTGCTTCAAAATTTCGATTTTATTATTAAATTATGTAATATGCGTAATACAAAAATATGATAACGTTCAGAATCGCGCATTAATCGTGCCGAATTTGTACAAGGTACAACTCGTTTTCCCTCGTGGCGCATAAAAAAGAAAACTTAACTGGTATTCGCCTGTTTAATTTAATCCACAAAATTAAGTCATTATTGTTAACGGCGGTTAGTTTTCAACGCATCGTCTATTTCCACAGAAAACTAATGATAAAACGCGCCATTGATAACTATAAAAATAAAAATAATAATAATAATAATAATAATAAAATAATATTTCACCGTGCACGAATCGTGTGATTCACGACCATTATTATAATATTATTAATTTCATTGACATATTCTCGTATTGTTCCAAATGAAAAATGAAAACCAAATCAAAATATTTATTTTTCATTTTTACGCCAGGTATCTAATAATGCTTTGTCGAATATATTTTTGATATTTTACTTATAAATTTATAATATTTAATCACATTTTTCTTACTCGCGAAAATCCAGTTTTTCTCGTTACCATTTTGGTATACGAAAATAATAGGTAATTTAACGCCTAACTGTATTATGTTTTTAGACTACGTGCAAATTACAACTGTACAACATGTCATTCGAAAACATGATCATAATTGGAAAAGCGTCTGTGCAGAAACTAACTCCCGGAGGATATCTGAAAAACGACGCTAAGGATATCCGCTCTTCCGTTCTCCAAGACAACGTGAGTATTTTAATCTTGGATATTTCTACCGTCTTTGGACCAGATAAATCAAAATAATGTACTACAGTAAAAATTAATAATAGAAATTATATTTGATAATTGAAAATTGAATTTAACGCGATTAAATTTGATTTGATTTTTTACAAAATTATTAAATATTATAATGTACGAATATAATGTCATATGCATTAGTACAGATAAAATGAAATTTCATTACAGTTAATCATACTCACTATCATAGACTATGTGTATCTACATAAAATTATAACATATGAGATATTATGACTAATATAATTTAATGCTATTTCCCATTTGGACGGATTTTGTTAAACATATAAATTATTGAAATTCGACTGCTAATTAAATATTACAATATCATAAGCGTTTTCGTAATGATAATTATAAATTTAATTAATATTTTTAATAAAAGTAATACATGGTCATGTTTGATTTCTTCCGTGATAGCATTGAGATGAAATAAGATAATTCAGACTTGAGCAACTAAATTTGCGTGTGTGGTGCTGAAATCAATAGTGAAAACTAACTTTGAGTTCAAACCAACTCTATATACTTGTATAAGTAGCTATATTGGTTTTTCGAAGCTTACGACATTATATAAATTTATATTATGTTTAAAGGGATTAAGAAATGTAATTATTAAATGTAACCAACGATGTACTTAAACTCCGTCCGATAAAAGACATACATACGAAGTTCGAGATACCAAGAAAATTATATTGTACATTCATTATGATATAATCATCGTGTTTTCATATCATTTTCTTGTTCACTCGTGTTTACCAACTTATAAAATAATATACGTATTTCATTATAAAAAATAAAAAATAATTTCATAATGTATCTTACGTTAAAGTTAAAATTTCGTACAAATTTTGGACTGAACGCAATTTTTGCGATTGACTTACATTATACATTTTTTTGTTCAATTTGTTACGAGTTACCTAATTAATATAACTTAGATCAATAAAATAATTTTATTATTATGAATTTTTATACAGGAGTGATTTTGAAGGTAGGTACTCGGGTAAAAATTGTATATCGTTTATAAAAAAATTTATTTAGTTTCCTTAGTTATTATTTTTTTTTAAATTACCGATAGTATAATTATTAAGATTCTAAAAAAAAAAAAAATAATAATAATAATAATATAAAAAATGTACATAAAAATAAATTAAAATTGTTTGAAATAAAATATTATATTTAATAAAATCATGTTATTAAAAGTTTCAATAGTTATAAAATAAATTATAATAAAAGCAATACGAGGATCTATAACTTATTCATGCCCTCTTTTTGAATATGTCACTGGGCAAATAATAAATTCAGATGCACAGTATGATATTGTGTTAAAACTTTTATATTTTATATCTGAATAGGAATATAATAACTTATTGTCAGTCAGTAGTTTTAAATTGTATACATTTTTTATTTATAAAAAACTTAAAGTATATATTATTATTTTAAAACTTTATCAATGTTTGAAATATAAACGATCATTCGAATCGTTCATCATCCTGTGCCGGGATAACTTTCATTTAAAAAATTGTACAGACTTATTACGAGTATTATTAATAACTGTAATGATACTCAAATGTAAAAATTTTATATGAATACTAGAAATAATAAATATATTTATAAAATATACTGAAATAATTATAAACTAATAATAATAAAAATCTATAGAAAATTTCGGTTATTTCATAATTTTCATTATTTTAAAATATTTTAAATTTCTTACCTACTATACCTAGGTATAATACGTCCTACATTATTTTTTTTATTGCTTTCCATTTGAATATTCATATTTTAAATACAAATTCATGTTATTTTTAACTAAAATAATACATAATTATAATAGTAATTCCAATCCGCTCTACACGAACTCGGCGTTACTTAACATTACCAAGGTTAAATATACGCCAATTACACATGTAATCGTACATCGAAAGTTATGTAGGTACCTAGAGAATATGAAAATGACCCAAAGTATAGTTTAAACACGTATAAAATAATATGTTTGACTTCACGCGTTCAAAGTAAAAGGGTAAATATTTACATTTTTTAACTAACTTAAAATCATTAAATTATTATACTATCGAGTATAATACCTATACGAGTACACTGAAATCTTAACGTTTTACAATAATACGTATAATAATATATTATAAAATAAGAAATTATTAATAAAATGTTTTCAATGGGGAGTTTTTTTGTTTTAGACGTTTAAAATATGTGAAAATGTATTATGAATAATTGCTTGTCGGTTGTCTTTTAAACTTAACATTAGACGATTTATTTAAAAATGGTTGAAAAATGAAATAAATTCATACTTACGTCTCTCGGGCTGTTGCCAGACCGACAATCAAAGGAAACGTCCTTTTAAACTATAATTTATTTTACAGGCGGCGTGTTTTGAGGTTTTAAAAAATTTTTCCTATCTCGTGACCACGCAAGCCATGCAAATTAAGACCAACATGTTATTTTCCGTATTGAAAATCGCCGAAGTCGAGATGCTTTTGCCGGCCATAAATTCAATGAGTACTACTTCCATGTCGTCTTACGTGCTATGTGCGACGGCCACGTTGACACTGGTAACTATCACAACGATCCTCTTCTAAAAATAATATTAAATATATCAAAATTGTTATCGCGTGTTATCAATATTTAGATAAGGAGATTATAATAATTATACCATTTATATACCTAATGTTAAATAATATATAATTTTGAGCACTAGAATCTAAGACTACGTTAGGAATGTGTTATAGGATTAAGTCGTACTTGTAACATTATAAGTACATATATTTTTTTTCTTTTTGTACTGGAATATTTTTATTTGTTCTGAGATTCTGACATACTTTTTAATACGTATTATAATATGTATAATCAAGGCTCGCGTTATATGAAATTGAATTCGGTTTGACCTTGAAAGTTATTCTTAGGGAGGTTGAAATAAGCGTGGTTCTATATTCGTTAACGACGTTTTACTTTGTAAATGGGGAAAAAAGAGTAAAATTTCAAAAATCAATGATTCGCGTCCTGGTTAGTGTTTCCAATAATAATAATATTATTATTGTTGATTAAAACGGTACGTGTTACGTAATCAATCGTAAATTATTTTTCATAGAATTTTAAGAGTAAAAATTATATTTATTGTTCCATGCCTACGTTAGCGTGTTGCCATAATAAATAATATGATTTTACGATCGAATAGGTTTAACGTGGCGAACGAATGTACCTATACGTGCGTGTTATTTTGAAATATCGTACGGCATGCCTTGAAAATCGCTCAAATATTTTATTATTACCAGTATAATAATAAAAATAATATTATAATACGATGCCTATTTATTTATTTTAAACAGTGTACACTATACGAGTTTTAGATTGTTGTAAGTATTTTAGTAAAACATAGAACGGGTTCTTTAAGAGAGTGTTTCAAATTTTGGTATAAATTTTAATAATATTGTCGTAAACAATATTATAATCTATTTTTATACGTTTTAATAAAATCGTCTGATAATAATTTTCTGCGTTATAATTATTCGTTACTCTAGGTACCTAGGTACATATAAATATTATAAATTAAAACATATCAAACTAACGAATTTCTTGTATACCTATTTGTACATAGTTATTAATTACAGTTCTATAGAATATTAAAAGTGTTAATTATTGATTAAATTTACTTTATAATATTTCCCAGTAATAATATTCCTTGTGTGCATTATATATGTGTTATACGTATACATATAATATATATATATATATCATTATTATAGAACGAACTTTTGTTATTTGGCATTTCATTCATAATCAAAATAGCGACGGTCCGTTTCTACTCTAATGAATAATTAATGACAGGACGTTATATAGTTTCCACGAGGCCAGGACCGTCAGGTTGAATTAGTATGACTTCAAAAATATAATATTATTTTTATACGTATACCAGTTACCAGTTACCAGTTACCGGTACAATATTATTGTAATATTATGGCAGTACGGTGCATTAAATTATAAACAAATTTGACGTTAGGTTCCATGACTTTTGAAATGAAATTTATGTTCAATATAATATTATAATACATTTACAATATTCGTAGGTATCTGTTAATAATTGATAAAAAAAAAAAAATAAATAAATAAAGAATGGTTCTCGTTAAAATTCGTATATTCATTATTTATATTATAATTTTAATTCGTCATTAAATCAGCGGTGTCGCCAACTTAAATTTATTGTAACTTACATGAAGAAAAATCGTGAAAGTCATATAAAATAGCTAATCGTTAATAACGAAAAGTAATATCTCGAAAATAATTATTATCACGAATACAATAAGAACGAATTTCATTAATATAATATGTATTGTATGAATTGAACATATTATCTGACAATTCATAGGGGAAGAGGTCAAGAGGATTGGATATTTCGATTTAAAATAAATATATATTATGTAGATTTAACCAGAAATATTAAATTTGTCACATTTTTTTAATATAATATATAATTATAGTTATTTTGGAGATTCTCAGTGATCAAAAATCATAAATTTGGCCAACCCAATGTTTTTTATTTTTTTTTTTTTAAGTATAGCTGTATGTGTGCAAGTTAAGTAATATTTATTATTGCCTTAAAAATGATTCATTTTAGCATCACATAGTACAGATTAACTACACCCACCCATTGCGTAGCACATCACTTCCTTGAATTTTGTTTAGCTCTCGACTCGTGGCCTTTCAAAAAATACGTTGACCCTCAGTTGGTCCACCCTCGAATAAAATTCTGGCGCGGACACCGCATTAAATTATCATAATAATTATACATTTTTTTTTTTTTTTTAAATAAAAACTTAAATTTCACAGTCTCGTGAATTGATAACGTTTGACGTTTTGCATTTAAGTATAATCAGCACTTTTCTTGAACCGTTGTAACACGAGTAAAAATCAAACGCTCGAAACATTTTTTATAATCCAATTCTGAACCGTGACACACATAATAATAATATTATTATTATTATTATTATTGAGCATTTTGGAAATGTACGTGATTTATTATATTTTTTTAATGCGACGAATGCGAATTTGACGTTACATAAAAATACTTTTTTTAAACGTTGTTTTTTTGATTCATTTTAAACAATACACACTTCTGGCCTTAAAACAAAACGTGTATACGCTGATCAATATTTAGTTACACTGTTGCGAAAACGTTTTTTTTCCCAAGTTTTTTCCTTTTTATTTATATATTATATAAATTATGGAAACATTTCTTATAATTAACTTCGAGCATATTATATCGATTCGTATCGATAGTTCATATCTAATATTATTATTATAGATCATTCAATATAATATTCCGACGTCGAATGTACCTAAATATTATCGTTATCAAATAAAGTGAATTCGAATAATCATATCATAATATGGTTAACTGTTCCCATTATTATTATACTCGTGTTATTATTGCCATATCTTCTACTTTTTTTTTCGGATTACGAAATGCGCGTTTTGTTTTTTCGGTCAAAATCATACTCTCCCGGACTAATAATATTCGCAGACGTCAGTTCGTCATTTGATCTGTATATGCTCGTATACAATAACCTTATTAGAATACACGTATGATATGATATTTTTCTCGTGGGATGAAATATAAAAAAATTTAAATTAAATTAAAAGGAAATTAAAATAATTATAAAAAAATATTCGTGGCGCCAGAGTACGCCATTCGCTCTATTATACATACGTATAGCGTTAAATTCGACCGGACGCCACTTTACTGAATTAATAATATAAATATTGCTTTCGTGCAGCCGCGCGCGTGTGCGTTATTATATTTTAATCGACCATTCGACCATTGGTCTTAATGTACCACCTACCTGTAACTCATTTTGCAGAGTTCTCCGTATATGGACAGTAATTATATTATCATTTGATTATTATACTTTAATGTGATAAGACACGTTGTAATTTTGAAAAAAAAAACTCTAGGAATTTATTATACTTTATATTGAATTATTATTTATGTAAGTAATAGAAACGTTTGCCAAGTACAAAAAAAAAAAAAAAAAATTATCTCTTCCCAGTCACATAACGATTTATGTTATATTACCCGTTTGTCGTTTCACCAGACGAGTTGCGAGTACGATCACTTTTGATATATTTAAAACGATAATTCGTAATAATTGTATTATTTTTTAAGACTTTAAATAAAATAATATTATTGCTGTCTAAACATCTCCTGATTTTATTTTTAATACTTTTTTTTTTTGTTATTTTGCAAAGTAAAACTGTCGAAAGAGAGACCGTTATGAAAAATATCGTCTTTAAGATAAAAAATTTTTACGTACGTAAACGATGGAAACGCGAATAAACGTAATCGTTTTGATATTTTAACAAGTTGGGATGTTAACGGTTCCTTAACGTGTTCTTTTAGTAATAAATTTAGGAGGACACGTCCAGGAAGCTTAGCAACAACACCGACACGTTTTCTAGAATATTCGTTGAAATTCAGTGTAATCACAAAACAAAACAACAATATTTTCCATTCGATTCTCTTCCATAAACTAGATTTCCGATTGTATATTCAATAATAATTTTCAGAAATAAAAAAAAATTTCCTTCAAAAAAGTTACCAATCTGAGTATTTTAAAATTTGTTGAAATTTTTTAGGATTATTATGGCGTGAATATTCAAATAATAAAATAATAATATTAGAACGTTGGGAGTTATCGATATCTGTCAGGTATAATAATTATCGAAAAACATTATAAATGATAAAAAAAAGTACCTACTTAAACGTAATAATCCGTTTTATTTTCGAAAAACAAAGTGTACTTTGTTGACTACGAAATTTACCTACCAGAAAAAATAAAATCATAATAATTAAGGGAAACACAATTATTATTATTAAAATTATTACGTTTACGCGAAATGAATAAAGTTGTGGCAAAACTTTTTTTCGCGTATTCCAACGTTTTAAATTAATACGTATATATTTTTTTTCAATGCATAATATTAATTAAAAAAAAACAAAAAATTCAGCTATTCAATCCATGTATCGTGTATAATAGTATTATATGTAGAATGGATTATTCAAAAATATTAAGTTAAAAAATGAATATTTGATCTTCGTTCTTAATACCTTAATAATGATAATAATAATACGAGATAATAATATTGTGCAAAAAGATAAAATCGTGGTCTTGAATAAATATTTTCTTGATAATAATAATATTTTTGTTAAAAAATACGTAATTAATGTTATTATCAAAGAAACGGTAAAAAAAAATATGTAAAAATATAAAAATGGCTAATAATAATATATTGAGGAGTTTTGTGTATGCAATTCAAGTGACGCGACGGTGTAATGTTTAAAAAGTATTGCAGACTTTATTCCGTAAAAATTGACATAAACGCTATAATATTATTATTATTATTATTATTATTATTATTATTATTATTATTATTATTATTATTATTATTATTATAATTTTTTATTATTATTATTATTATTATTATTATTATTATTATTATTATATGCT
>JAIUCT010000024.1:4194519-4206453 GCA_021307375.1 Tetraneura akinire
ATTATTATTATTATTATTATTATTATTATTATTATAATTTTTTATTATTATTATTATTATTATTATTATTATTATTATTATTATTTATTATTTATTATTTATTATTTATTATTTATTATTTATTATTTATTATTTATTATTTATTATTTATTATTTATTATTTATTATTTATTATTTATTATTTATTATTTATTATTATTATTTCGTCTGTCGTTTACCGACTACTATAAAATGTGTTTTTTGATTCGTTTTTCCCAAAAACTTTGGCCGACATTGCATCGCACGAAATTATTTGAATTATTTAATTTCGGGTGTTGATATTTTACGATAAGAATGCCGACTCTAAATATTATTATATAATTTATTGTAAACACGATTATTAGACATGCCAAGATTATTCAAAACATTATACCTACCTAATTTTCCGAGTTTCCGTAATTTTGTTCACGGCATAAAAATTAATTATTATAATTCTCACGATATTCCAATAATTTCTCTTTTATCTCTAACGAAAAAAAAAATATACATTAATTTTTTTCTTTTTGTACCGCATAAACCACCGTTTTTTCCCCCCAACGTGTGCCCCTCGGGGTACGTGCAAGCATCTGACAGGGCACACGATAAAAAAAAAAAAATATCGGCGAAAAAACAATTATTTTATTTATTTTAATCGTTACAGTCTTCTAAATTCTAAAACACTAGATGTGTTATTAAAATTAAATATTTTTTTCTCTAAAACTATTATTATTATTAATTATATGACAAAATAATGTAAACATTAATAAAAAAAAAAAAAAAAATTCATTATTTCTTTATTTTCCGCCATTCGACTTTTTTCAAAACGTATTGTTTTTCTGTTTCAAAATGCAATTTTAGAGATATGGGCCACTTATGGGGTGATAGATAATTGTGAGGATTTTGTCAAGGGGGAAGCGAATGCAAAAACGTTGAGAAACACTGACATAAACAAAAACAACAGATTTCTTGAAAAACTTATGAAATGAAAATATCAAAAATATCAACGTTTTATACGTATATTTTATAGAATTTATTTCATACGATTGTCATTTATTATTTTTGAATTTTACCGACGAAAATTGTTTGTTGGACATTTTATTTGTAATGGTTAGAAATATTACTAAATTCAATATTATTTTATCCAATAACGAAAAATCCGACTTTTTAGTGATGTTCATCGAGTAGGATGCAAACCGAATTTTATAATTCGTTTTTAACCTCGACGTGTAGCTTAGAGTTTAGATTTTGGACGTTTGTCGTACGTATATTTTTTAATTTTTATAATTTTGTAGGCAATTTCTAACGCGTAACGATAACATTTATTAATTTTTGAAACACTCTCTTAATCGAAACCGAACCGTTTTAGGTTATATTTTAGTAACGACAAAATTGAACATTACGTGTATAGTGATAACGTAATCAGAATTTCTTTTGCTATCAATAAAATAATAATTATTGTCGTGACCCAACGACAAATGGGATATACAAGTCTCTATATTCTCTATGTGAATAAATATACTAAAGAGTGTGTATTATAGTTTTAAGTGTTTGTTAGCGTTTAATGAAATGTTTTGTAGACGTATATTATTATTATTATTATAACGTAATATATTTATTTAATATTTGTATTGATCAGTAACGATTTAAACGTTTCAACAATCGAATCATTATTATTATTATGATGGACATGCAAAAGACTACGAAATACAATATACAAATTCGTGTAATCCTAAGCTCATTTTATAATAATTATTAGTTTAAATGTAATACTTATAATTATTAATTTTACATTTTAATGTTAGAATGAAATTTTAGATTTTTCATAATATTATCTTAGGCATATATTAATAAGTGCTGTGTACGGAGCGTCCAGTCATCTTTTTGTCGCCCTCGATGCTCGATGACTAATTTTTAATAATTTATTATTTAAATTTTAAAAGTTTGATCTTATTTTTGAAAATCACGCAAATACAGTTATTATAGTAATTTAATATTGACTTTTAATAAATCAATGAAATTCCGTTCGTTAGAAATATGACGTGTATGATAATAATTTCGACAATTTTATATTTCCAAATGAATACGACACATTTTTATGTATAATAATTTATACGAGTATAATTTAGGAGGGTGAAAAAG
The DNA here is from genome assembly GCA_021307375.1 of Tetraneura akinire. NCBI lineage: Eukaryota > Metazoa > Arthropoda > Insecta > Hemiptera > Aphididae > Tetraneura > Tetraneura akinire. The sequence continues at coordinate 4,196,677 of JAIUCT010000024.1, forward strand.
ACGAAACAGTGACCTTATGGCCTATATATAATATGTACCATACAATTCGATGGCCTAAATATAGACATCTGGAAATCTATAAGAATAAAAATAGTTTAAGTTAAACGACACTATGATAAATTGATAATATTGTGGCGGACGAACTACATCAAATAATAAAAAAAAAATATATATAAAAAACAAAGAATTAAGCGTTTAATTAAATAAATAATTTCAACTGTACCCTGTACATATAATGCGTAATATTTAATCAAAAATAATAATTGTGCAACGCGAATATGTATATTTTATTGATTTACTTCGAAACAAAATACACGCGGTTTTAATCGGTGAACGAAATCGAATAACACAAATCTAAACTAAAAATAATTAATATTACATCTCAGTTTTAACTAAATTTACTCGATTTTTAATGATTTACCGTTGAATTTTATTCGACGGTTTGTTCACGATGGTCGATTTAGTACACTCGAATAAATTGTATTAAATCTAAGACTAGGTAAAAAAAAAAAAAAAAATGTAATATTACGATTTAATTTTAATATCCAAACATCGTCAAAGTAATTTTGTTCAATTATTCCAACAGATGGTCGGGTATTTTTATTTTTTATTTTTTATATTTTTTGAAACTGGACGTATAAAATAAATTATATATTTAAACATATCATTTTACATATCAAGATTAACACATTATATTATTTTAAGAGTTCCGAATTAATATGACGTTGTCGATGCGTATAATAATTGTAATGACTTGAAATTAATATTTATGATAAATATATAAAAATTAAACGAAATTTACAATATAATTTCGTTATTCGAATACAGTGTACATAAAATAATTATATTGTACCGATGTCTTTTGAAAAGTCAATAAAACGTATCGTAAAATAAAAACAAAAAACTTTTGAACTTGATGTGAAACTCGACGTAAACATAATAATAGTTAATATATTAATAATATTCCTTTAGTTCAATAATTGACTTTTGAGTCTTTTTTTTTATTAATATCGTATAGTTGGAAATAATTTAATTGCCCGTCGATAATAAAATATGAGAGAACAATAAGATTAAAAAAAAAATAATTGGGATGAGTAACTATAGAAATAACGAAATGAAGAAAAATCGATTAATTTTTTTTTTTTTTTTTTTACCGGAAAAATGTTACTCGCCTTCGTCCAGTTTGGTCGGCTCTTCATTATGATTTATTTTTATCTTATTTTTTTTTTTTTTATCCATATAATATACCTTACACAGCCACAAGTATTGACGTCATTAGGTATATAATATATACCTATATCATGTTATTATGGAGAGGTCATTAAAACTGGTGTGTACGCGATTTTTACTTCCTGGGACACGCGTGTTATTGATAGTAATTATTATTAGTGTTTCTTTTTTTTTTTCACTCAAATACTTTGGTTTTATCGTTTCCATAATATAATACCTACGACGATATCGCATCATTAATTAATTATTATTTATTGTATACTTTGTCGACCGTACGCGAACAATAAAAATATAACCTCCCTGACAACGATTATATTATTATTATTATTATTATACGATACATACCGCTGTTATGTGCATAATATATACGACGACTCAAAGTTTTGACAGTAACGTGCTCCTCGTCCTCAAAACAAACGCTGATTAAATCCAACGCGATTCCATCATAAATTTATTTAACATCGTTATTTCAACTTTTGTTCGAGATAATAATAAAACGCCACATAAATATTAACCGCATACTTAAACATACAACAACATAATATAGGTAGGTACCTTACTTATTCGTCCGCCACGTGATTATTATTATCATTATTATTAAAATATTACTAAATCGAAACGTATTGATTTTGTTTTTTTTTTTCAATGTCATAGTGTTGAAATGCAATATTTTTGGTCAATACGAAAAATAAAGATAATCAATATAGAGTAAAATTAAAAAAAAAAAAAAAAATACCATATCATTATTTCTTGTTTATCTTATAATATGATGTATTATATCATAATATATTGATAACAAGTCAACGGGAGACATATCATTAAAATAAAATTTATTCGAAGGTATATACATTTTTTTATTATAGTTTGGGTTTTATATTTATAACATGTGAAATGTATTGTGTAATTAGCAAAAAAAAAATAAGTAGTAACTTATAATATTGCATTTGGTAATATATGTTATTATTTCTAAATTTTCAAACAAACTGCACATATCAAAAAAAAAATTGTATGATGTGATATAGAAGTGATAGATAATTTTATTATAAAATAATATTTTTGTTCGATAAATAAAATATAGCGAATGTAATATTATTTCCATATATACACTGTTACGATATCGTATCTATAATATATAGAATATATCTTGACAAATAAAATATAGTAAAATTATGTGTACTTATTATATTCTCTTGCAAATTTTCTAAACCAAATGATATAATAGAGACGTATTATATATAGAATATATTATGTTATCGTTAACGACTAAATATTACAACTTCAGACATATCACTTGATAACGTAAGAGGGTAAAAGGTTTTAGGTTATGTTTGTTCTTTTTTTTTTTTTTACATATCTAAACAGGAACTTTCGTTAGAATATATTAACATATTATAATATTTTATTTGTTGTACTATATATTATATATATATTATAATTATTTATACTATGTAATAGACATATTATTATAGTAATAATAATAGATGCGTTTTATATTTTTATTTTGTTTATTTTAATCCGAAATTTCGTATGTATAAAATTGTCTAGCAAATTTATTTGATAATAAACATATTATTATTATTATTATTATTATTATTATTATTATTATTATTATCATAATATATTATGTTATCTCATCGAAATTGTAAAATTTTAAAAATTACTTTTTTTTTTATTATTATTATTACGTTAAAAAATATTATGTTAGACGGACGCAAACGTTATTATATTTCGTTATTATTTTATGAAAATTGAATATTTTAACGCTGTCGAGTAATTAAAACAAGATTAACTGAAGATTTATATATATATATATATTATATATTTTAGAAAGACGTTTTTTAAGTCCGAGTGTAAATCCGTAATTGTAATGTATCCCACCATTACCATAAATCTTGTTCGAGTCCAATAATGTTCGAATCGAATGTACGATTGATTAATATAATATATACAATTTATTTAAAATGATTTGTTATAATATAACAATAAAAATTATTTGTTTTGTTTCGTTTAGTGAAAACTATATTTTATATAGCAGTGATTTGACTCTGTATATAAACATATATAGGGATTAAGTTTTATGTGAAAAAAAAAAAAGATACAAATTTGTAAATTATTATATTACATATGGTTTTATCCTTCCTCTCGTCCTATCATAGCCATATATTATTGTCCCGAGTCCTCTAATCGATGTTCTGTCCCATAGAATTGTGTTAATCGTTTATATGTATTATGGTTTAAATCCTAGAAAAATAAATAAATAAATATAAAATATATATATAAAAAAAAAAAAAATTGTTTTTTATTTCTTACCTATTATATATTTTGTCCTAGCTATTTTAAGGCGATACTATCTATTGAGAAAATAATAATATAATTATTGTTATTGTTGAGGAAAAAATATTATATCACGTGTATTTAATTATAATATTGGTTATTTTTCCAATTACGTCGTCATCAATGCGAAATAAATTTTATTACCAATTTTAAAATATTATGATTTATATTATATAGGTAAGTATAAATTTGTGTGTATTTTTTATGAAATTACAATATTACTTATATAATATAGGTACCTAATACTACCTTTAATAACTATGAAATGTAATAATTACAATATTTCTTAAAATTTGTACGTAAATTTCGATTGTCGAATGTTTTTCTTCGCCTCGAGTCATAATAATAATATTATTATACAGGTTATATTGTTATAAACAATTGTTATAGACAGTCACGACTTAAAGCGTATATTTTGCTTGTTTTTCTTTAGCATTACATTACAAATCTATATGTTAGATTGTTATAGAGATATTTATGCCATAATACTGCAAATATTTGAAATATGAAATGTATATAAACTCTTTTCACGCTTATTTTAGTACTTTTAAAAATAGGTACCTATTCGATAATGTTTTGTACTTTGTTGCTTATTTCCGATTTCACGACGTAAGCTACGCTATAATGAATACATAAATATTTTTTTTTTTTATATGGTTCTCTATTCTCTGTTCTCTCAAAACATTATTTTGACGAAAATGAAAATCTACAAAAACTATTAAAATTTTAAATTATTTTAATACGTTGAATATCTTTATATCAGTTACATTAAAAAAAAAAAAATACACTTATATTATGTTAAGGATAAAATAAATAAATTTGTCTGTATTTACTATTTGAAATTAAAAAAAAAAATTTTTTTTAAAAAAAAGATTTATAAATAAATTTTAAAAATATTCCTTTATAATATCTTTGTTTTAAAATACTTATTTGAATGCTTATTATGAAGTTCTTATAAACTTATTTTGATGATTTTAATACTGCAAATATTTAAGTTATAGAAACTTGACACATTTACTGATGGTCTTCTAGTACATATAAGTAATACATCTGTGTTGATTTGAAATATATGATATATAGATGAAATTTACGTACTATATCGATATAATATTCATTAATTTAATTTGAGCTACTGACAGATAAGTTTTCGGTAAGAATATTTTTTCGATAACTCGTGAATATTTTTTGTTTGTCCAAATCTGCACTATAGAAATTTAATTACAAATGCAATAATTCTATTCAGTGCAATATCGATGAAGTCCACACGGATGACAGTACCAAATTTTAATTATTTTAAGTGCAATTACAATTTATTGTGCTACTCTATAATAAATAATTATTATTTGCGGTTTGTGGATTACAATCTAGGTTACATATGGGTAAGTAGTAAGTTAACCATTAAATGTAATTTTTATTTTATTCATTTGATAATATTTTTAAGTATATATTAATTCTAATAATCATGGTGAGAGGTTATATAATAAATAATAATAATAATAATAATAATAATAATAATAATAATAATAATAATATTATATTTTATATACCTATAGCTGAGAAATCCAACCGTCGATTTTAAACTCTTATCTTCGGTTAGGACTTTGGGATTAAACATTGTTTCTTTCTTCATCGCTAAACTAAATTCATTGGGTTCTCTTACTTATAATTTAATTGTTAAAGCTCATAATTTTGATAATTTTTCATTCATCCAAAAATAATAATGTAATGTTTATTTATGTATTGTAAAATGTATATTACATCGTTTTTGTTTGTTTACAAAATATGGTAAGTTTTATGGTAGTATATTAGTAATTTAATTATTATTATTATTATTATTATTATTATTATTATTATTATTATTATTATTATTATTATTATTATTATTATTATTATTATAATTATTATTATTATTATTATTATTATTATTATTATTATATTATTTCGATGAAATTATAATTTATTCAGTTCGTCGTTCCTTTTCTGAAAGTCAGTTTCTATGTTATAATTTTATCTTCAGAAATAGTTTTTTTTTTTTTTTTAATATAATTTTGTTGTAGATACAAATGACTTTTTTTTTTACATATTAATTACAAAAAAAAATTTAAAAATCCTAATTAAAAATTGTATTTTTTATCTTTAGATGGAAATATTACAATTTGGATAAATTCTCATGAGAATTGCACCTATATTTTATGTATATCTATTTGACTTTATTAAATTATTTCGTTGGTACATAGACAATTGTACGTAATATATTATTATTATTATTATTATTATTATTATTATTATTATTATTATTACTATTATTATTATTGTTGTTATAACAATTATTCGTGCAAAGTGATCATTTTGATGGTCCTTATAATTGCATAGGTCTTATCAAATTATTCAATATAATACAATTGGATCGAATAGACGTAGTTAATACGACGTTAAATATAATATTGTTTATATATATATATATTTTAATTTAATCAAACTAGACAAACTAGTATCAATATTCATCTACATAATCGTTAAAATTTCAAAATTATTATTTTTTAAGATAATTAATTTTTAGATTTTAGAATTTTTGGATTTTAGATTTGTATAATTTAAATTGAATATCGGAATATGTACATTATATTATAAAGTTTTAATAATATTTGACTATCTCTTGTTTGTCCACCACAACTTTAAAATATATAATTTTAATTTTAATTACATACAAAATATTCAAATATATTATAATTAATGCAATAGTTTATATTCATCAAACCTATTATAAAGTTTGGACATAAAGATAGTGAATAAAATAGTCTATTATAAATAAATAAATGTTTGTTTACTGACATATTGTGACATTTTCCACTTTTCAACTGAAATTTTAAAGTCCAACACGTTTCATCTAAATAATTAATTTTCGGTGATAAATAACATTATATAAATCCTAATTTATATATATATATAATATATATATTATATTATATACCTCTGTCAACAAAACAATTCACTCGTAGAATTTGAAACTATTTAAATAGGCGTACGTTGATATCGATATACGTCAAGTCGTCTCAACAATATCTTAATAGCGAATGAAATTAATGTGTTTTTTTTTCTAATTGATGTATCCAAACATTATTTTTTTGAGAAAATAAAATTTGAATTCTACACAATAGCAATAACAAAGGACAAAAATTAAAAAAAAAGATCTGATACTCCTGCCGCAGGGATATAGGTGTGCATATCATAGTATTTGATTATAATCATAATTTATTATTATGTAAATATTATTTTGTAGAAAAATGAACATAACGGTTCCAAAATTTAATCACATATACATAGTACCCATATGAACACCCAAAAAAATTTTCAAGTCTCTAACTTCAAAATTGCCCGAGTTATCGTGTAATATTAAAATCGAATTCGTCGAAATTTGAAAAATGACGTTTTTTCGTCATTTTTTGGTCGTTTTTTCTACCGCATAGGGTCAATTTTGAAAAAATCGAAAAATGACCTAAATAACGTACCAACTACATCCACTTTGCTACCGGAAACATAATCGGAGCATTATTTCGGGTAGTAAAAGTGTCTTCATACTTTAAAAAAAAAAACAAAAAAAAAAAAAAAATACACACATCATTGTAAAACCAATACATTCTTCGCTTCGCTCAGAATCTAAAACAGAACCATAATTTAAACAATATTATTATACGTGATAAACGTGATTAACGAGAAATATATAATTATTTTGAGCCATGATAATAATCCGGAATAACTGAATAACTAATTTTTATAAAATAGTTACTGTTAATTACGAGGTTAGGTTAGGTTAGGTCGTACATACAAAGATGTGTAGAACCCCGACTCGAATGAACTTCAAAAATCATGCGAATGTTAAATTGAATATTATATCTGACCTTTATTGTAATTTTATAAAAATGCCTATAATAACAAATTAATATAGGAAATAATTTTAAACGTTATTAATTTATTATCATAACGTAAATATTTTACCCAACCTATGTATTTCGACATTAAGTACTATTATAAGTAAATTTTTTTTTTTTTTAATCACTTAGATTAAAAATATTGTATACTTTTGTATGTGTATTCTTGTTTTTAGTGCACTCAAGAAATAAAACCTCAGCAGATGTAAATTTTATTACGTTATTATTTTATTAATAATTAATTTGTTCATGTAGAGGTACCTACGTGTAGTGTGTAGATACTTGCTGGCGTGTTACATCAAGCGTGTCTTTATTAATAACTCCTGATTAATTTTAATTTTTAAATATAGTCTAGTGTGTGTATTTAAATTAATATAAAATTAATTAGGTAGGTATATATTATAATAAAAAATTTTTTTTCAGTTTTTCATTACCTAAGCCATAAGTTTGGTCTATATTTTTTTTTTTTTAATTAAAATTTGAAATTTGAATATTAATTAATATTAAATAAATTGATATTTCAACATTTTAATTAATATATTATGAGAACAAAAACATTTTATACTTTATAGTTTATAATTTAAAATGTGATTTGTTTAAACAAGTATAAAAATCAAAATTTAAAAATATGTAATACCTACATCAAAAAAATAAATCATTGACAGGGAAAACTTAGTTACCTATAAAATATATTATCCTAAAGCTAAAAAGGGATGGAAAATTAATGTTTTTGTACTCTAATTTTTACACAATATTATTTATGTAGGTCATAAAAACCTAAAGTTAGGCATCGACATTTGTTATTATTATTTATTATTCATTAAAGATTATTTCAATAATACAATTTTGATTGCAATATATTATACCCATAAACAGGGACAAACGATTATTACTATTATATAACCATTTAAAATTAATTATGTATTTGCGTTTTTATTTCATTGTTATTATTTGAAATACAATTATTATAAATTACAATCATAACATAACTTCGTGATAAATTATTTAAATTAGTAATAATTAATCATTTTTTTTTTAATATTAACTATTAAGCTAAGCCTTAAAATTAAAACAAAAACATATATAGTATTTAATAATAAATATTATTAAAGAAAAAAAATTGGCCTATGTAAATAAAATATTATTAACCTTTCGTATAAATATTTCGTGTTTATTTTGGTAACTACGGTTATCGTTATGGACGAGTAATAAAGTAGCTATGGTTAGGTTATTGGTATACTTTGATGACCGGACGGATTATATAATAATTTTGCCAATGGGTCGTTGTTTAATATTTATTTGCTTTCCCCTTTTAAACACAAAATTACTATTATAAATCCCTACCCCGTGATATGATTTATAATATATTATTAATTAAGGGTGCATATTATAGTGTATTAAATAAATTATACCGATTATTTTTTTTTTTCGTTTTTGCTTTAAATTACTTTAAATGACAATAATTTTTGTCACTTTCGTATCAGGTACGTCTTAGGCTTTACCAGGTTAACCTAACCTAACCTATCCGGGGCTTATGGGCCCATTTAGTAGATTAAAAAAAAAAAGTTGAATAAAAACATCAAAAGTTTATTTTGTATGTTTTTATTAGTACCCAGTTATTAAACATTATGATAAATTTTATTAAATTATAAATGGTACATATTACTGTTAGGTATACATTTTTCAACAATCAAACGTCATATCGTTTAGGTGGTCCTTTCGAAACGTCTGTTGTGCAAAAGCTTCAATTATATCTTCGAAGTCCAATTCTTGAAGGAGATTACTTTTTATGCTGCACATTATTGACAAATTGGTGAGCCGTTCTTGCAACATAGCCGATCGTGTAATTTGTTTTTTATTCATTTTAGTTGTGCAAACGAGCGCTCCCAACTGCTGCAATTGGATTTATTTGTAAGGGTTTTCAAGTATTCCCTTAAATGAAAATACATTCTGAATGATCTCATTAGCGTTTATGTTTTGAATTTTTCATGATAGAAATCTGCAAATTTTGTTTTTATTTTTTCAAATTATCAGGTTCGGTTGTTTGTAAGTTGTAACTGAGAAATAAAATCCGGTTTAGATAATAAGATAAGAAATAAATGATATTTAATTACACACATTATTTATTTAACATTTTAATATTGCCATTTAAGTTTTTTAAAACTTGTAATTTCTATTCTTCGGGATCCCCACCTGACTGGGTAATAACATAGGGTAAAGATGGAACTAGTTCGTATTTATTATTATTATTATTATTATTATTATTATTATTATTATTATTATT
>JAIUCT010000024.1:4215362-4230786 GCA_021307375.1 Tetraneura akinire
ATAATAATAATAATAATAATAATAATAATAATAATAATAATAATAATGGTAATATCCATGTGCGAAATTATTTATTGAGCGCATAATAATATTATAATATAATATAGAACTAGAGGTAGTTTATACCTACGTCATGAAATTATTTCCATGTTTATAATATTTCGAAATAAATAAATAACAATAATAATTAATAATTGTCCGACGATTCGCCTCGTCGTAGTATCGTTCATTGACTCGTCGTAAGTCCTTTAATTTTAATAATAATAATATTTATCGAATAAATCACATCGTCCCTCGCCCACAGACATCGTATGATTTAATGTCATATTACAATATTCGTTTTTACACGACGTTATACGATCACATACCGTTTCTAGCAGAGTAGAGATCAATAGATCATCCTCCAAGGAAGAGTGGAATTTTTTTTAAATTTTAATTTCCATCAATCTTTATTATATTGCATATTATGATCTAATATGGTGGCCAAAAATGAATGAAAAATGAATGAATGGAAGGATAGTAAAAAAAAAAAATAAAATTTAAATAAAGATATATTTAAAAAAAAATTACAAAAAAGAAAAATCAATGTACATTATGACCTCTTTAAATCGTCCACTGATTATTGGGTAATTTATACAACATGAAGAAACTCTCCCGACCCTTCTCGACAATGCCCCCTCGTACTTATGACGTGTTAATACACGCAAAATACGATCGATTTACAAATTATTGTTTTCGTTTGTTGAGATGATGTTTAGCTGCAGTCGACAAAAATATGGGAATAAAATAACTTTTTTCAAAAAAAAAGAATTATTCGTAATAAAAGTGCGAATACCGATTGAAGAATAATAATAATAATGCGAAATAAGTACCTAATAAAATTGATTGCAAAAAAAAAAAATTTATATTATGCGAAGCGAAGCGAATCGGATTGGATAATAGTTCAAAATATGTTTTATAAAAAAAAATTCTAAACTAAATATTAGAAAAAAAATCCCATTGATGGCTGTCAATAACCAATAAACCAATAATTGCGTGATAAAAACAATGTAAAAACGCGTGAATTTCGAAAAATACAGAATATTAAAATAAGTAGAAATGTCAGGAATTATTTTTTTTTTTTTATATATATCAAAGTACTTGTTTCATTTTAGTTATTTAATATAAAATATTAATATACTGTTATTATACAGAAAATGTTCGATCTGAAATCCATATACTACTGTCACACGACACGGCGTTAAAATGAAATACTTTTCGAAATCGAATAAATAAATATAAATCGCGTAAAACGTATAAATTTAAAACATTTTATACAAAATATTATAATATATAATATAGTAGCAGTATAAAAGTGTACTCGATTCTTGAAATAACCACAATAATATTATAATAAATTATTGGAAATTCACAGACAAAAAAAAAAAAAAAAAAAAAATTATAATATTATTCAAGTCACTTCATTCGGAGGAATATTATCACCAATGTCTGTCATCGCCTACACACAAAAATATGATTACATTACTCGTATGGAGTCGTCTTTATAATATCATAATATAGGTAAAAGTCGACGATTTTATTATTATTACGCTCGTATTTTTTTCAGTATTTTATTTTTCGAAATATTTTTACCGTCTGAAAAAAGACGTCGGAACGTCTTCCGTCCTATATAATATATTTATTATATATATATTATGTTATATATAGACGTTCCCGGAAAATATTATACTTTAGTGATTGCTCGAGGGTTAAATTTTCGTTCGTAGGCAGAGAATATAATACGAAATAACGTAATTTATTATTTTGGCGTATTCGGTGTCGTATATATTATAATAATTTGTATTACCCCGTAATAGTTTTTATAATATATTTGTGTAGGGTCAACAGGAAACAATTTTCAACGTATTACATGCGAACCATCACATAAATCTAACTTTTATACGGCTATGTATATTATATCGTTTTAAACCGCGATAATTATTATAAACAGGTTACGGGGAGATCTTCTTATTTATATAAAATGATATTGAATTACGCGTCGTTTATTCGCCCTCCGTTTAATACGATAAATTTACACGTGAAATTATTTTGCCGAAGGATTATTATTATTTATTTATTTTTTTTTTTTTTTATAATACTCGCCATGTGCGGATTAATCGCGAATATAAAATAAATATTCGTGTTTCTTCCATACGTTCTGTCAGCTTATAATAATTACGATTATTATATTGAAATAAATATTATAACATCTTATTATCACAAGAATTACGGACGGCCCGCGGGCGGTCTTAAACGTTCCGGTCACCGTAATACATACAAACCTTGAAACGCGTGTGCGCCCGTTGAGGACCGTAAGAAAAATAAAAAATTAAAAAACCCGTCGATTTAATCGTTTAAATCGATCGCGATGCGAGTCGATTATTACTCAATTAACGAAACGATATAGTCACTCGAAAAAAAATAATAATAATTACTCTATTAAACGCAGAAAATTGAAAATGTTTCGCATATTATTATCATAATTATTATTATTATCAATTATCATCGATAACGAATGGATGGGAACGTTTTAATATTATTAATTTATGCATCTCGGAGAACAAATCGTTATTTATCGCGATAGTAATATTATTACATTATTATACAGTCATAATATTATGACGATATGGTAGCAAGTAGGTTAATAGTTTTCGAATTTATAATCTCATATAATATTTATGGAAAAAAAAAATAACGTTCGCTGAAAGTTAATAAAATATATACGAGATATTTGACGGGTATACGTGTAATATGGATAACATCGTGCCCTCCTGTAAAATTGATTTTAGCCCCTTTCCGAACGGTTCGTTCGTATATTCAAATGACACGTGCGAGTATTATTAGGAAAGAAAAACTATCAAAATGATTACACCCTGGCTAACCAGGTTACATTTAAATTTTCATTTATATACCAAAATACGAGTATATAGTATTTAATTATTATCATATTTTTTCTTATCAGTCGGACCTCGGACGTGCATAAATATTATATTGTCGACGCAGGAATATTGAATTTTCATCCCACGCGTATATTATTTTTAATTTATTATTAGGTAGGTAGGTACGTTATATAGTTCATGTTCTCGGACGATAACTTATTTTAAAGTGTGAGCACGCCATTGCGCACAACAGAAAGTATAATATTTTTGCGGTTTTATTTTTTTAATATTTTTCACTTCGCACGCGATCCGCGATATAGAAAATGACAAAAGTCCTTATACGTAATACACTCTTATACGGGGCTTTTTTTTTTTTCACGTAATTTCCTATTGCCCACGCCTCGGTAATAATAATTATTACCATAATAACCGTATATAATATAATATTATATGTATTATTATTACGTGCCTAAATCGTAATACAGCATAATATAATATTATATAATATTTGCCCCCGCCAAAATGTATGCGCTCTATCAACGAATCGGAATAAGGGTGGAAATAAAATTACCTAGGTACATATAAATAGCATAACGCTCGAACGATTCGTTGTTTTTAATTACACGAGTATGAACGTAGGTAAATATTAAGCGTCGCGAAAAATTCCGAACGGTTAGGGTTAGGGTTCGGGTTAGGTTCAGTGTGTAAGTCGGGTTAGGTTAAATAACCCGGAAAAACAAAGAATAGCATAAAATTTCGTAACGGCTATACAATAAAAACATATACGGTTTTAATATCGTCATTATTACTATTGTTGTATAGTGTATATTACGTTTTATCTTACCAAGTGTAACCAGCATATCGGTAACGTCATTCCATTAAACTTCTTGGCACGGTTTACGTACTTCGTGCCTTTTATGATTAAATTCAACTGGATTTTTATATTGACGGCCAACGGTATGCCGAGATCCTAAAATAATAATAATAATAATCATGAGGATAGGAAAACAAATAGCGTTTAAACATCACTTTAAATACATTTTTGAAAAACTTCACTTCAGGCCGTCAGAATAATAATAATAAATTTTTGAAAAACTTCACTTCCGGCCGTCAGAATAATAACCCTCTTTAGTTATAAACTAATATTATTATTATTATTATTATTCATCAGGTTATAAAATTATTATTATTTTTACTTTTAACGTTCAGTTTCGCCTTACTTCGACCGTGTTCGAAAAATACGTTTCTCTCTCTCTCTCTATCTTTATCTCCCCCATCCCTTTTCCACTCTTCGGAAATTCTCGAGTTACGGTAAGTAAGGTGAATATATCAGGGACTGGTACCTTTTGTTTTTTTCGGTTCTGGTTCCGGTACCGGTTCTAAGTCTTTTTTTTTAAAAGTTCTGGTTCCGGTTTCGGTTTTTCAAAAATTAAGGGTTAGGGTTCCGGTTCCGGTTCCGGTTAATACCGGTATTTTTATCGGTTCCAAAAAATTATTTAAAATGTTCACTTTTGATAATACTGTTGAAATATCGTCGGTTAAAAGGCTATTTGCTGTAAGCGACACTTTTGTCGTAAGCGACACTTGGTACCCAGCGTTGTAGACGACGTTCTAACGGATCCATAGATAATTTTCATTCAGCGATATCATTATTTTATAACGTGTTATCAATAATCAAACTTTATGCTGTAAGCAACAGGTGTGAAAAAAGCGCTGTGTAAGCGACAAAATTTGATTTAAGTGACATTCGTATTTATTGAATGAGCAGTAAACGACATAATAATTTTGTGTTAAGCGCCCAAATAATGATGTATACGCCATATTGTCGCTTACAAGTTACAACAGTTTAATTTGTCGCCTACAGCATTTTTGTTGTATAAACAAATGCGTCGTAAGTAATAGATAAGAAAAAAAATGCGGTAAGTGACATCGATTTTTAGGTTAGTTCAATTTGATCATAATAATCATAGATAATGTAAGACAGCTGTATATTTTGGAGGTAGTATAATATAACGATTAAAACCGCCAAATAATTTATGATAATAAATAATAATTATTATATTATTGTTTATATTGATAATAATAAAGTAATCGTAAAAATTTGTTGAACGTGGATGAAATTAGATGTGGATCAGAAATTATCAATAAAATAAAATAATCGTAAACAACTTTCAATTTCAAAACTCCCTCTTCCCCGGAGAAATTAAGACATTAAGAACGCCAATGGCAAGTGGAATGTAAAATATATATAAATGTAATGAATGTAATATTTATATATAAATATATTTTTAAATATATAATTTTTTTTTTAAATTATATAAAAATATTAAATTTTAAATACCATATATTTATTTTATATACCATATAATAAAAAAATTAACAAAACCATAAAATATAACAATATTCAGTACTGTTAACTGTTGTTTTGTCAATTGTCAGTTTGTCACTATTACCTGAATTAAATTTTGTTTGTTGGTGAGAGCCGGGCAACGCAGTAAAAATTAAAATAGATTTTATTAATGATTTGTCCATTGTCCTATTTATATGGTAATTAAACGGACAGGCGATTGACAATAATATTATTGCTTACATCTAAACAACAAAAATATTTGTTTGTAATGCGGGTTATGAATGGAATTATTTCCGCTATAATACTTGTTCATCATCCATCAAACAACTATATACTATTCTGAGAAACAGTCTCATACGCTAATGCATTGCACGCTTAAAATTAAATCTATTAAAATAGATATTTATATAATAGTTAATAATATTAAATTGTATAATTTTATTTTTATTTGTTTTCGAGAAAATATAAATAAAATATAAATGCACTTATAGGTATATAAATATAATAAATAATAAATAGTCCAATGATAATACTAATAACTACCTAGTACCTACCTAGTAATAAACTAATAAGTAACCACAGGGGTAATATTATTCTTATTTAGTCTCGAAATACAAGTTTCATTATACAGTATAGTACAATTAATTATAAATTAAAAGATTTCTATAATTGAAATTATAAATTTTAAAATAAAATACTTAATATACCTAAATTAAATTTTCCAATTTAAAATATTTCGTTTTTAAATTTTTCAATTTTCATCAACTTTAGAACCGTAAAAAACCGGTACTTTTTGTATACAAATTTAAGGTTCCGGTTCCGGTTTCGGTTCTTTTAAAATATTTAATAACGGTTCCGGTTAGGTTCCGGTTCCTAATATTTTAAGGGTTTTTAGGGTTCGGAACCGGTTCTTTTCGGTTCGGTTCCAGTCCCTGGAATATATACACTCGTATTTATATAATTTCCTTGGCGATAAAAACGAAAGTACACCCTACTTGTAGATAAATTCAAAGAACGATTGTAAATTCGTATCTCTGGTTAGGAATTCAAAGACGTTCATAATATAAACGTTTATCGCGATCGAATTGATATGAAAATAATCTAACTCGTTCTTCTAATAATTCATCGTCGTTATTTTATTATTTCACTGTATAAGACATAATTATTATTATTATTATTATTATTACCGGTTGTACTGCGACGATCGATTCGTGTTTCTCTCTGTCCGGTGAAATCCCGTTGACGTTATTCAACAGGGACGGATCCCCGCCGTAAAAATGTGGAAACGACACCGCCACGGGGATATCTGAAAAATCAATAATTTAATTTACTACGCTGAGAAACGTGTTTGAAAACAACAATAACATTGTTGATAATTAATAAATGATCGCTTTGATTGCAGACTCGAGCAGTAGTTGGTGTATGAATTTCCGAGAATGGTATTTTAACGTAGGACACGATTAATTCTGTCTATTCCAGATAGAAATGGATAATTGGATATATTTGATATTTGATATCCGTTCAAATTGATTTTACGCAAGCTTTTTATCGTTCTCGTTATCGTTTAAATACAAATGAAAAGCTTACATAACACATAATGTCAATCTACTGTTATTTCATTGTTAAAACGAAATATTAAACACGACCGAACGGCGGTTTCAAACGATTTTTCGTTGAATTTATACACCGAAAGTACTATCGGACGGCGTAAAAATATTTCAAAATACTTAAAACGTATATTAAGTATACGTAATAAAATAATATTATAATATACTCACCAATAATTAGAGTGCATACAGATCGTATTTCACGGCGTTTGTGTTAACCAAAAACATTCGCAATACGAATAACGCATATTTTTTAAACACGATTTTTACCATATATTTATACGTAAATAAGTTACAGGTTTTCTAAATAAAATGTATGTGTTTTCGTTTGTATTTGAATAAAAATGTTACTAAAAATTATTTTAGAAATAAAATTTTATATTATTATTATTTTGATCGATAATCTGTGAACAAAATATAGTAATATGGACGATATTGAAATAAAAGTAAAACGTCGTGGAATATAAATTAATTATAATATATTTATATATTTAAAATTTATAAAATTAAATAACTGTATAAATATACTATATAAAACTAGGTAAATATTATGTTTTGGAAATTTTTTTTTAAAAATAAAACTTATAAATTGGTTATCTCAAAATTTAAATTAACACCGAAAGAAAATTGTTATTCTCTTTTTATTTAAATTTTTTATTTCAAATAAGCACTCGAAAAAATAAATGTAACATGTAACTTGTTTACCTGTACACATTTTGTACAATACCTGTATAAATAAATTGTAAACATCATATTTTAAAAGTAATACGACGCATTAGACGAAAAGTTATTGACAACTACAAACGCGGTGAAAGATATATTCCGTATAATATGTTATGTAATATTTGTATTTTATGACATTATAACACCGTGACATTGACTTACTGTAATAGCATGGCGATATGTCTGATAATCCCAATGGCAAACATCCGTCTTGTGGGCAATAACAATTATTATCGCCTACGGATGAATTAAAAACATCGGGTAAGAATTTATAAAAATATACCGGATATCCGTCGGGCATTTTTCCCGTGGAATTGTAAGTCAATGGCAGCGTCCTGCAAAATGCTTTTCGGTAAATTGGAAAATTCATATCCGACGTCAAATGCCTGGGAAAAAGTAATCCCTCAGCCGATTCGTTTAATGAACACTTACTCCTAAAAAAAAAAATTACGACGTCATCGAAATAATAAATTCAGATTGTTAATTACGTAAATAATAAAATAAAATATTTCCATTGAAATTATATCATCCGAATAGTAAACGTATATACTAAATTAACACCAGATACCAAAATATTTTACAAACGTACTTAAAAAAAAAAACTTAGTGTAAGTAAAAAATATCCAGTCTGAAAGGTGTGTAAACAGACATAAAAAAGAAGACACCCATCATTTTAAAACCAATAGATTTCCGATTAAGTTCTTAATTTATGTGCATTTACGATTTTCATTTTTGATCGTTATATTATTACAACATAAATAATAATTTTATATAAATAATTAATTATATTGCCAATCATTATTGAATTTGGAAAAAAGTGAAATCTAAATAATAATTTTAAGAGATATAAATTTATATTGAATATATTTCATATAAATTTGAAATTTGAATTCAATTGATATACACGTCCAGCTAAAACCCTAAAACAAATTTAAAAAATACAAAGTTCAATAACATCGACATTATTAATATTCGTAATTTTAATATCTAAATTGAATTGTATGCGAAGAATTAAAACAAATTATCTGTAATACACCAATAAATTGTTTATAAATATTATAAAATAATATTATTTTTGATTCAATAATCATTTATACAATATCCAAGTAAGTAACATTGTTGTAATATTGAAAGAATGTTATAATTATATTGAATAATTATTTCTAACGCAAAATGCAAATAATTTCTAAAATAATAACCTTAAAATTAAAAAAAATCAATATGTTCATTCTTACGCTTCTACGGGGTCATCATTTTTTACCCATTGACGTAGAATAGGTGATCCATTGAAATTGTCTATTGAATAAGGACGTTTTTTTTGCCGATCCGATGGTATATTCATTGTAATAGTATTAGTTCCTTCGTCCAACATCTAAAAATTAATGCAAATCATGCAGATCATGTCAACGTCATTATGTGCAAGAGATTAAATGATTGTATTTTAATATTAAAATGCTTTACAAAAACCTCAACCTTTTGATGTACTTTGATAAATATATTGATTGTATATTTTAATATTTATATTCTACGTAATATACTGAAGGATTTAGGATAAAGGTATATTTTACTAAAGGAAACCGTAAGTACAAATATAATTTTAATATTTTGTAATGGAATTAAGGGTAGGATAAATGTTATAATTCGATAAGCTATCATAAAAATACAATCCGGTTTGATTCACGTTTATATCTTATAATATTTAATTTTTTTTTCTCTTCCATTATATTACATTGTAATTTAAAAAAAAAATTTTTAATCTGTGTTATAGATTTTCGTACTTTATTTGCTTAATTTCATAATCATAATGTAGGTACCTATTTAAATATCAATATCGTCATGGGTAAAAAATGAAATATATAAGACGCGTGATAAATAATCATTCGCAGAATACTTTAACATTTTTCGTCTATTTATGAAAACTATTGGGAAATCGGAAAAATGTCTTAAATAAAAATATATCTACCAACAAAATGAGATTTTCTTCCAAGAACTTTCCATATACAATATTAGGGAGACAATACTAGGTACCATCATTTTTATTTAAAAAAAAGTGTTTTCATATAATACGTATGAAGTAAATATCATTATAAAGCAAAAAATGCATTTGTCGTTTTATCAAGAATGTATGGAAATTCGTAAAACTTTTCAAACTCTGTCTGATTTTCAATGAAAATTAAAATAAAATTAGACAAAACCGTAATAAGTCCATTTCCGAATAGTAACAATGAGATGAAAATAAATTATTTAATTCGCAGTGCTAATAATTCAATACTACTAATAGAGTGAATAAAAAGTTTTGTTTTGTTACTTTAAACAATATGGATGTTCTAACATTTACCACTCAATGTCGACGAACCATTGTAACAAATCGACTCCATAATTTTTATTTAATTAGTTTTTTCTATTTTCCAATACAGAGTTATAAGAACTCAATTTATAACTTATAAGAATTCAATTATCCAATAGACAATCCAAACTGAACGTTTGGAAAACAAATTATTTAATAATGCTGACACTTTGAGAAACATTTAAAATAATATACCATTAAATAGTTTATGATTATATTTTTTTTATATTATTATTATTTTTTTTTATATATATATAAAAATTGAAAAATTCTGTACCTACCTAAATTTGTATGTGATATTTTATTATGTTATGTTACTATGTCAATATTTTAAATTTATAATTCTATTATACGAGTATGTACCTAAGAAGAATACTGAACATAAATATAAACCCAAAAATGTAAAATTATTTATTAGCCATTCAGATAATGTACGAAATATAAATATTTTAATTAATTACGATTGATTCGTGAAAAAAATTTTAAATTCTGATGAAATTTACACCTTATATAATATTATTATTGTAGCAATATATTACCCGATCTAATAGGCCAAATTTAGAAAAATTGATCCACGTGGGCAACACATTTCCAGCCATATTAACTAATTTGTCCTCATATCCCCATAGAAATTCTTTTACCGATAGATTCAGTATGGGCTTGGAATCCAAATATTCTACCAATGAATTGAACACGATATTGACAAACATCGGTGAACTGCTGAGCATCGAACTGAATCCCTGTAGTAAACATAAAATCCAAACAGTTGTTATTACGTTATTTCAACTTTAAATAATTTTAATAATTTTTAATATAAAAACACCCAACCGCATTTCATATCATTACTTAATAGTTATATATAAGTGACATGGTTGAATTTTAGACATTTTGATTAGATCCAATTGGAAATTAGATAAGTGCTTAAGATTTTAATTGATAATATTATAAAAAGTCATTATTATAACGATTGTATAAAGAAATACGTTTTTTTTAATATATTATATAAACTTATTATTAATAATATAATATATATTAAGCTTATTATTAAATTTTATTGGATTTATTGTAATTTTGTTGATATCAATGGTGGTAGGAATTGCATAATACAAATTTTTGGCACACATTTTTAACATTTTATGAGACATTATTCCAAGAATGCGACTTGTGGATTTAAAAATGAATTTGATATAATTGTAGTCTGTTTCACTAGATGGATATTATGGTGGTAAATTTATTTAAAAACAATAATTAATAAAACGTTTAATATTTATGAAAGTATTGACAGGACATTTGGGAAAAACGTATTAAATTAAAGTGACGATATTATAAATTTATAATACAATATTGAAACTTAGCGTATTACGTACAATTTTTTAACAATGAGAGAAGTAATAATATGCCAAGTGTTTTTTTTCAAATATATTAAAAAATAAATAAAAATTCTAACGGTGCAAATTACCTCACGACAATATAATTGATCGCATCACTCTGTATTATTATACAATAATTACGTATACACAATTAGTATAGAATTTTCTCGAATCAGTATTGATTTAAAGGAAAAAAAGTACAACATAATTTTTGTTACAGACATAATAAATTTATTAAAGGAACGTTCTGCCGTTATGTCATCTTATTTTAAAACAAATTTAGTGCAAAATTTTTTTCAACACAAACCAAAAAGAGAATTCAAATAATATTAATAAATCCTTTTTCAACATAACAATCATGTAAACGTCTATCGAGTTCAATATTACTACTTTTATTATTCGGATTATGTCTAATTTATTTTCTTTACGTTATAGCAGCAACGTGAAGGTGAAAATTTTTAAATTATTATAATAGGGAAAATAACGAAATTCGGAAAGATTTTTTTTTTAAATAATCTCATTACATTTAATGTAAGTAAGTATTTCATACCAATAGAGGAATATTGGGAACTGTTATGCGATCCGTTTCTGGGTTTCCAACCGATAATTTCAGATCGAAATGTAATGTTCTTCTCGGAACGTACGTTATGGTGTCGTTACTGTGGAACGTAGAATTCGTGTTTTCCAGCTCTTCCCTGTAAAATTTCAAACGAACGATACATTATAAATATTTATTCGGGTATACACGATATAATATAATAATATAAATAAATATTGTAAATCGAGCGTTAAAATACAAATTTTTACTTAGGATTGTTAAATAGGTAATACATGACGACACAAACATAATATAACCCGAAATATAAATTTCCTAAATATTAAAATACGATATTTTACGAATAAAAGTGTTTTGTATAGCTGTTAATCTTGAATAAATTTCGACGATTTAAATATTAAACAAATAAATAAAATAAAAAAAAAAAAAAAAACGCATAAATTTATTTTACTTATACTTAGATATTTTACCCAACTGAACGGACTCGACGTAAAAAATATTTTTAAAAAAAAAAACCTCGTCGTTATTATTATTACCTACTTGTATCTGGATGACACTATATTATATTATAATTTCTTGTCGGCGTGAATATTTCTTCAATCGTTATTTCGCGTTTAAAATTCTATTAGGTGTTTTAATATTACGAGTATATAAATTGAACTCAAGAGATACCTAACATTTTGCGTTACAGAATTTATTTTCAATTTTAAATTGTATATTCGTTTTATGCGTATTATTATTATTATTATTATTATTATTATTATTATTATTATTATTATTATTATTATTATTATTATTATTATTATTATTATTATTATTATTATTATTATTAAGACGTAAATACTACCTATACATAATGCGTATTTATGCTAATATAATTATTATAATAATTTTAAATAATTTTATTCTACTTTGAATCGTTTCCGTATATATTCCGTTTAAGCGTATATATTTTAATAAAAGTTTATATTTAGTTGTTTAGCTATATAACACTGGGAAAAAAAATATATATATATATAATATATAAGAAATAAGAATAAATTATTTATACATGATTACGTTGAATGACATTGGGCAAAAGTTGTATTTCGTTACCTCGTGAATATATACACAAATATATTATAATAATAAATGAGTAAATTTATCGTGGGTAATAATAAAAATGGATTTATACATAAACTGTTGGTCGTATGAATTTGTAAATCACGATATTTACTTTTTCGATGTAACAATACGTAGGTACAAAAAATTGAACCGCAGAATATATTATAAATATGTTACGGGCAAATCCCGAACATTTTTTTTCTAATTTAATATTTATATATTATTATATTAATAAAATTTATATAGTAAAATCCCTAAATAAATAAATTTTATATAATAATATTATGTCACCAATATTAAATATATTAAAGGAATTATTTTTTATTATAATATTGTATTTTTAAAAATATAAATAAATTATTTAAATTCAAAAAATTGTAGTTTTTATAATAATTATATAATATTTTTGTTTTAAATAAAAATTAAATCGCGATTTTCCCGAAAACCAATTGGTGAAATCGCGATTTGACCGGTCACTTCGTGATTTGCCTGTAACATATACATAAATAATATATTGTACAAATGATTGAATTTGAATGTATACGTAATTATAAGCGATTCAAATTTAAGAAAAACTAAGAATTATTTTTATTAATAAAACGAACGATATGTTCTTATATTTCGGAGAGTAATTTAGAAGTAATTGTTATTAATTTATTGTTATTATTAATATGGATCGAATATATCTGTAAATCATCTCTTATTATAATCAAAGTTCTCTCGTAATCACGAAAATTGTGAAAAACGTATACAATATAACGTAAAAACTATATACAACATTTCACGGGAAACGAATCCGTTTTTGAATAATTTAGGTCCTCCTAAAGTCGTTTCTCGATTAAAATTAAATATTATCCACAATTCTATAGTTTTTAAAAATTTTCCTATTCCGATTGTACAATAAGTAATATCGTGCAGTCATTTTTCTTTTTACTTTTTATTCGATTTTAGTGTATGTTTCTATAACGTTTATAATACAATATAATGTAATAACCGTTGGGAACTGTTAAATATTTAAATGCCAAAACACTTATGTAAACACTCTGCTGTTAAGTACTAAATTTTAAGCTGTATTCGAATAATTATTGAAAAATCATTATTATAAATTTATAACTCGAATTATGTACTCATATAGAAATATAATCTTATACGAACGATCTCACTGTTTATAATAATCGAGTTTTCACTATCAACAGTCATTGAATTCGTGACTTCATGCTTCTGTTTTCATTTCTGACCTATATATTATTATTATTATTTATAATATTATATCTACTACGAAAAATAACGTATTCAATAAACGCAATACGCATATGTTGTCTTTGAAGATACTCTGACTTTAATGTTCAAAAGTAATATATTATTAATGTTTCGTGGAAATTTAAATACCCTTTTTCTTATATATTTACACTTTAAAATATCGAGAAAATAATATTTTACATTATCGTATACATAATAATTATATCGAAACGTCTTTTCAACATTCGTCATTTGTAACACATATAATTATTAATATTATAATATCTCCTGGATACGGAAAGTCACTGTAAAATCATATAAACGTTTTTTTTTTTCTTTAAAAAACATCGATTATATAAATATTGTTAGTATTTTTCAGAAATTAAAACGTACCTATTTATAGGAATTTTTTCAAATGTCCAAATAAAAATTTAAATATTTTTAATTTTAGAAAAAAATGGACTATAGTTCTATATAATAAAATTTGTATAAAAACACGTATTGGGATGTAGCAAATTATAAAATTTCGAACTCCTTATAATAAAAAGCCAATTTTAAAGTATACCATGACACACTTATTATATGATTTTTGAAAGACTACAATATATAGATTGAAAAACAGCGGTGGCCGATACGAATAATTTTAAATTAATAGGTATATAAAATATAATATTTCGAATTGAATTTTTTTATTTTTCCCATAAGTCGTCTCTGCAGTTCATTATTATTTATTTTACCATTAATTTGACGTGTAGGTATAATATTATAACGTCGAACGCCCATATACTTTCGTATAAAATCTCACAAACTGCAGAATCCGTGTACGATATTATAATTATTACGAAAACTATATAAAAGTGTGTTTATAGGCATAACCTATTATAATATTAAACGTTAACCTTGAGTTTGATCCCATCAATCGGATTCGTTTGAATAACGACGACGTTTCGTTGCCGTGGGTTTATAAGTAGGTATATAATATTGTATATGTAAGTAGTTTGGGTACTTTAAACTTTGGCTCGGAGTTCAGTTAATCCGAAACATGAGTTGTCTGTCGAAAAACGTGACGTTTGTTCTGGCAAACTGACGAGGAATGTTAAACACATTATTTTTTCAAAATATACAGTGTGCCGAAATGAGTGGAATATTATAATATAAGAACGTTATTATTATTATTATTATTATTATTATTATTATTATTATTATTATT
>JAIUCT010000024.1:4240416-4316260 GCA_021307375.1 Tetraneura akinire
TTATTATTATTATTATTATTATTATTATTATTATTATTATTATTATTTTTACATTTTTTTTTGTTTTTTGCGCATATATTTTTTTCGTATAACGGAGAAACGACACAAATTAATGCCTAACATAGTTTTTATTCAAATGAGAATTTAAATTGTCATCAATCGACACTCGTAAATTTTACAATTTTAAATATTATATTAAAAATCAAATTTATGTTTGATATTAGTTTATTGTCTTTTAGCTAGGTCATTTAGACTACCTTTTTATTTTATTTTTTTCCGTCATTGTTTCTTTGTATTATATCTATTATCATTGAAAATGTTAATAATGGACAAGCGTTCTTATATCAATGGGGTCACTTTTGAATTAAAAACAATAAAATAATAATATAATATAAATATATTCCATTTTACTTTTTTTTAATTTAAATTTCTATTTTTAAATATTTATTGCTATTAAAATATAGGAATTTAAAATATTTTTTTAATTGACTGAATGTATAGGGTAAATTAACATAAATCCACTGACATTGATTATAATATTTGAAATTCAGATAATATGTATAGTATTGAATAAAAGTAGTTATGGCATGAAGTGGGAGGTGTGGTGGTAGAGCCCCCCACGTATTTTTATTAAATAATTTTGCACACGGAACACGGTTATTAAATCATTATAGATTGAGCACCCTATTTAGGGATTGAGCACCCCTACTAAATTTTTCCCAATTCGAGTACTGTGTATACAATTTAATTAACTGTAATACCCAGTCGGGTTAAAAAAATATTTCAATTGATTCTCAGACGATTACATATCACTCGTGACATTGGTTAAAAACAAATAAATATACGTCTTTCATTTTCCATTGTCTTATGTATAGGTATATACAATACAGGTATATCATATCGATTGTATAATGAAATTCAAAGGACCACGCATTTGCAGATTTTCGACATAACGTATACCACGTTATTGTTTACCGTCTTGTTGTTACCGTAATATACCAATGTACCATACGCCTTATTTAATAATATTATGCTGTGACCTAATAATTTTCAAAACGTTATTGTTTAAAACGGAATTTCGCTATACAAAATCATATCCGCCACACATAATATTACTATAAATAATATAACGCGTCCTTCAATGTACCTGTATGTATTATCACGATATTGTAACATATCATTTTACATTTTTATATAATAAATCATATAATGAGTACGCATATTTTACAATTGTTATTATTATTATTATTATTATTATTATTATTATTATTATTATTATTATATTATCAAACAAACGCATAAAGTAATATAATATATATTACATAAGCACAAAGCAGATGAGGTCGTAACAAAATCAATGCGCGGTTAATGAAATCAAAAATCAAAAGTTCATTAAAATCGAAATATTTCGACAAAAACGTTATTCATTCCGTCCATGGGTATAAATGGATTTTTGAAATATTTATGCCATAGTAAATTAACGTTTTGATATAGGTACGATTTACTAATACCGTCGAACTGCAGAGGCAGACCTGCAATCGTAAATCGCAAATAATTATATAATATTATTAAATTATGTATTATTTTTATTATTATTATTATTTTTTTTTTTTGATTATTATTATTATTATTATTATTATTAATTTATTATTATTATTTCAATGTTTTACACTGAACGAACGTTTTCCAGGCAAAAGATTGCCCGTAGTTTTGAGTACTTATCATCGTTTCCTTGAGATGATGTTACTAAAGAAAATAATAAATATTAATTATTAACTACCGGAGGTGGACCGCCTATCATCCAATAACGAAGATTTCGTTTGTGCATACGGTCAGAAAAACAAACGAGGCGTGGAGAATCGAGCCAATATATTTAAATTGTCGTTTTAATTATTATAATAATGTATAAATTGCTAGACGACATTATTATAATCATATTGCGGTGGGCAACCATTGACAACCGCGGTTATAATAGTGTTATATAGTATATACGTATCGTACGTTAGGCTGTTATAATATTATGATTTATGATGCACGCGCGTCACATATACCGCACTACTGGTACGTATACCACATCGTTGGTTAATAGAATCGTTAAATTCATTTAGACATCTATATTCTATAATAACATAAAAATTCGAGCTGATTCTGGTGTGGTTATATAGGATATAAGATTCTGAGCGAAGTTCAGTTAGATGATTTATAGGTTAGGTCAATAATAAATTATTGATTACAAATTTTACTTATTTATTAAAATATGCGTACTCATTTAAATTTGTATATGAACTAAGAGTTCCAAAATTTCATCTCATGTATAAGTGCATATATTATGATTTATGAAAACTCAATAAAATTTTCAAGGTTCTAAGTTTAAAATTTCCTGTTTTTTTTTTAAATTTCAAACTTTCAAGTTTCAACAGACTTAAAAAATAAATGGTACCTAATTGAAGTATACACAATATTTTGGAACTAAAGTTAGCAATCAATAGCTTTAATAAAATTTCAAAATCTTAAAATCTAGAATCCCAATTTTATTAAAAAATTTAGAATAAAATAAGAACCCCGTTAAATATCATAGTTTATCGATTTCAATAAAAAATTCGTCTTTAAACAGATAAAAAAAAAAAAAAAAAATAGAGACCTGCAATTTACATAATATTTTGGAACTTAATTAATCAGTATATTATGGATTATGCTTTAAAATTTTAAGACATAAAAACACAAAATTGCCAATTATATTAATCATTATTAAACATACAAAAAAATAATATTAGAAATCCAAATCATAGATTTTCAATCATAGAACTATAACTAATCAATGTCAACTGTAAACAGCTATATATAAAAAAAAACTGAGATTTGAGATTTTAAAAATATTTTGGGACTTAGTTAAGCAATATGTAGCTCCTATTAAATTTTCGGACCGTAAAACAAAAATTATCAATTTTATCAAACATAGAAATAAAAATGAGAATTTTAAGAAATTTTTAAAGTTCTATATTTTCTCGAATCATTAACTTAACGGTTTTAAAATTGTATCGCGTATAATATTAAGTATATCTATGACAACACCCAATAAAATTTTCAAGTCTCAGTATTACCTGTGTTATTGTAAAATAATGAAATAGAATTCGTAATTTCGAAATTTCATAATTTTTTAGTAGTTTTTCTTAGGTATCTATGAATAATAATAAGGTAGGTATAATAAGTTTAATTTTGAGAATTTCGAAGAATGACCTAAATAAAGTACCATTAATTCACTACCGGAATAATACACATACATTCGTGGTAATTGGATCATTTTTCTTCTGTTAGGAAAAAGTTTTTACATAAAAACTCCAAAAAAAAAAAAGAAAAAGAAAGAAACACACGTTATTGTAAAACCAATACATTCATCGCTTCAAAATCTAATAATAATATAGGTATACTCGTATTATGGTGTTCATAAACTAATTATAATAATTGTTATCATTATAATTTTTTTTTTTTTTTCATTAAACCTGAAAAGTTAAACTCGCCGAACAAAATGTTGATACGAATATTGATAGTTTAATAAAGCGAAAATCCATCAAGTTAATGGATTCGAGTAAACATCTATCTAATGGTTTATACCACGTTCGGTATATGTGAGCTAATAATACGTCTTTATTATAATGAACATATATCATTTAGATTCGTTTTACGAAAATTAGAAGACGGATTGGTTTGTGGTTTTTCAAATACCTATTGAATATAAATATTGAACCGTTTTGAAATTTTAATAGAACAATTATTATAATACGTATATAATATATTATTAATAATATAAATAATAACAACACGAACAATTTGATCAAATTTTTCAATTTTATTGTTTTTATATTTGGTTATTATTTAATTATTGTAAAACATAAAAATGCTATTCCATTTCGATTATTTTCCCCTCGTAAAATATTAATTGAAAATAATATATACGTATAATTTGTAAAAATCGCAAAAACCCGAGTAAAAAATAAATATGTACTCTCAACAGAAAAATAATTTAATTATATTCGAGATAATATATAGAACGTCATAAATTGAATAAGAGTTGTGTGTTGTGTTTCTATCTTAATTCTTAAGCAATACGAACATAGGCGTATTATTATTACACATAATATGGTAAAAAAAAAAAAAAAAAAAAAAAATTATCAGCTGGTTCTTTCGAAATTGAACTTACGACGGGTGTAAGTGTTATAATATTATACTGACGTGTTTATAATATTGGATAAAAGTATAAAACTGGATCGAGAGACGGACAGATAAAACGATTTCGATACACGATTATCGTATAAATTAATCAAATTTGGGTTAGACCGCGCAATATTCAACGTGAAGTAATGATATATATATAGATATACATATACCTATATCATTATACGTTTGACTCGTGGTGTTGTTTTGACCGCAGTCCAATCGCGGATTCAGTTTATTACCTAGGTATAAAACATGGCTCGACGCCACATTTTCTTGGGCAACACGCGGTGTACCAGACAGGAGCACAGAATATACTCGTAGTATAATATTATAACGTTACTATATTCTTCGCGAGTACGTGACTGAAATCATTCAAGCTGGTCGACTTAAATCGCAGATTCGGACGAAAATTACGGCGAAAAATCAATAAAAATATTATATTGACAGTAGATATAATATTATATTACAATTGAATCGAAAACGATAATAAAAACTTATAAAACTTCATTAATTTACACTTGATATTTTCACCATTTTCGATATTTATATCATAATATAAAGGTAAATTATAAATCGGTAGATTGGTAAATCCAAAAGGTCCCAAATTTTTCCCACCACGCATGGATATGTTTTTAAATAATTCAAGACATCAAAAATTATGAAGTTTTAAAAACGTATTTTGAACGAATCACAAAAAAATCAGATCAAACGATTGATTGGAAAAAATTCACTTTCAGCTAGTAAAAAGTAAAACACGTTTTTACGAAGTATTTCTATGCACATATTTACGAACTAATTATTTTAGCGAAATTTCTGGTAATCCGGTTAGATACAAATTATTATACTATGCAATATGCACGCAGCGGTATAATATTCAGTTATACTTGGAATTGTGAAAAAATATTACTGACGTTATTGATAAATTATTAGTCGTACAATAATTATAACGAAATTTTCAGTTTTAGACATCACATTGAAATAAAATTTCGAAATAGATTTTTGAATATAACACGACTTAAAAATATAAATAATAATAATAATTTACAAAAATAAATTTAATAAATATTGAAAAATTATGTTGACGTATTGTGGTAACCGAACTTTGTGTGAAAATAAATAAATATTAAATAAATATTAATAATTAAATAATTATTATTATTTAATTAAATAAATAAATATTTAATTAAATATTATATTTAGTAAATTATGTTTTTTCATCGCATTATTTTATACACTATTTAATTATTACTTTTTAATGAAATTGTTTAAAAAAAAAAAAAAAATAAGTAAATCTTAATTTATTGAATAATCGCAAAATGTGTAACAATAATTTTTTACATTATTAATACAAATTTATAAATGGATTCAAACGATGTAAAAGTAAAACGTGTTTTTTTCCAAAAGTCGAATATAATTCAAATAACAGGTGTGCGAATCATAGCATTTAATTTTACTTAGAATTTGAATGCAATGATAAACCATTGCATTCGAAAAAACGATTCTGAGCGAAGTTCAGTCAGATTATAATTTTCGTTTGAACTAAAAATATCAACTTAAAACAGCTATAAAAAAAAATTGAGATTAGGGATTTTTCTAATATTTTAGTATGATGTTAAGTAATATGTAAGTATACTTCAGTAAAATTTTCAGACCCTAATACCAAAATTACAATTTTATCTTAATTGTTAGAGACTAGAGAGTATTTAGCTGGGACAGATAGAAATAATTATCAATCTATTCTCTATTCTCTTTGACATGTCTATTACACAGAAACATAAAGGTTATGCTCCACAGATATGTATAATAAATTAATAACAATCTAAATTGCTAACTTATGACCTATGGGTAAATAAATATGAGGCTGAAAAAAGGACCATTTTTATGTGATTATTTGAATTCATTATTTGTGTGAATATATTAAAAATGTCTATATATATATAGCATAATAATAGATAACATTATTTTTTCCACAGAAACGGCGGAAAATTTGAACTTCAATCTTTTACAAGGAGATATTATATACAGTACCTAGTTAACGTTCTAATTTATTATACACATCTACTACTCATAGAACATAATATATTATTATTATAGTAACAGTAAGTATACGTATACGAGCACGCCGTAGACAATTTTGCGGCCAAAAACGTATAGGTAATATCGACTTTAACCATATTAAACGGGAATACCTCAAGCCATAGAATATATTATTATGATCTAAGAGGTTAGGTACTTTTGTTTTCATTACATCACCGATCGGTGTAGGTTAGATTGAGTGGCGCGCGGATAACGTTAGATTTGAAAAATACGATATTATATAAAAATTCGAAATGGATTTTATACCGATCAACGAATGAATAATAATTAAATATTAATTATAATAAAATATTATAAATAATACGCGTACGTTCTAATCTAAAATAAACACGTTAAACACATCAACGATATACTATATATTAGCTCATATATACGATATGATAGTTGTATTATTATTATTATTATTACAAAATAACGCTATTATATCAGTTAAACTGCTAAACTAGTTTAAAAAAATAAATAAATAAATAAACGTTTTGTTTTCAACCGTTCTGTAACAGGTGCCGACTATAATAATAATTTTATTATTATATTCGTGTTTAACGACAGTCGCGTAATTAAAATACACTGTTTGAGTCCATCGTTATAATAATATAACGTTGTCGAAATTCAAAGTCTCTATATAGCCATTTCTCTGACAATATTATTATTATTATTATTATTGGTATAAAAATAATAATGAAATTAAATCCTAGTCAATACGTTATTGTCCGTATTTTATTACACATTACAGTAACAAGATTGAATAAATTATTATTAAAAAAGAAATAAAAATAATAATAATAAAAAAATAGTATTTAAAAAAATGCATTTCATCACGATTCGAAAATAACGCTTCATTCAAGGACGTATTATACCTAAAATATCTAGTCCTTATTTTTTTAATAAAAATTATTATTCGTGCAGGAGTGAAGAATTTGATAAAAATTTCGTGTTTATTAATTATTATAAGTTACACGAGTATGAAATTTTGATATTTAATTTAGACACTATTTTTTTTTAAAAAAATTGTAATTTTGTCAAAATTATATAAATAGAACTCTAAAAAAAATGCGGAAAGAGGTGCTCGCTTCCTCCTTTAATATACGCACTTGTCTTCATTACAATATTTCACATCGATAATATAACAATAACGCGCTTTACTTCGAATATATTGTAAATTATCATTTATTTAACAATAAAAAAATATACCAAAATAATACGACTGTGTGCAACTAAAACGGAACGATTTTTCAACCAAAATTGAGCAACGAATACTTGCGAAACGAATTTACACATCAATACATTGCTCATCGGCTGACACACATACGAAACGTAGGTATATAATATTATACGCGACATATTATAGTATCACTTACTCTTTTGAATACCAACTCGATTGCGATAATTATCGTTGATATATTTTATTGTTTTATGATTATTATTATTTTTATTTTTTATTATTATTATTATTATTATTTTTTTTTTTTTATTTATTATTATTATTATTTTTTTTATTTTTATTTATTATTATTATTATTATTATTATTTTCATTTTTTATTATTATTATTATTTGCATGACTATTACGAAACGATTGATATTATTAATAATAACTGTTATTACAAAATTGAAAATATGCAAATATATTATTATCGAATATAAGGGAAGGTTTGTCAGTTGTCACGTTCTGATGTAATGTAATATCGAATCATCGCATATAATATATTTCCCGTGGCTTTCGTGCGTAAATACGTTTATTTCGCATTTTATATCATATATTAATATTGTTATCATTAATTTTACAACACTTATATTATAATATTATTATTATACCAGTAACCGCGATTTCGGTTATTTCTCGTGTCTATAATAGTTTTTATATATTTTTTTTTCCATTGTAATCATGATCGACGTAATATTGGGTAGGTATACCCGATTTATTTATCGCGATTATACGATTTAATTACATAGTAATATTGAACATAACATTATGGGCAATAATAACGACAACTAATAACATTATATTAAGTACTTACCAAATATGATTTGTTGCATTTCATTTGCGCATGGATATCAGAAACGGAACGAAACCGACCGGATCATGAAACGGTTTTACAATATTATTGTATTCCAATACGTGTGTTGCGACCAGATAATAATGATATTATCGACTGGGTGATAAGGAGGGCTCGTGTCCGTCCCTCGTGGGATTTCGTGCGCGCAGCACTTCTGCAGGCGAACAAGACGACCGATGTAATAATATATTAAATCCGTCACTGCACTCGATCAATAAATAGGTAATAATTATTAGAAAACAACGCGTCGTCGTTTGTCGCATACGACTAAATGTCGTATGGAAACGCGATCGTTCGATTGCGTTTCGGAAAATTAAAACTTACGATTAAAATGAGAAAAACACCGTATAAAATAATAAATATAATAATAATAATATGGAAAAATAATTATATTATCGGTTATCGATTTTGATTATTATTAAAAAAAATTAACTATTGTGGTTAACGCGAGCTGGTCGTCGCGGTATCAATGGTATAATAATAAGTATAAGCTCGCGTCTCGCGTGTTTCCTGTTGGCGCGGGCGTGCGTGTGTAAAATAAACGCGCTCGGACCGTACTTATATATATATATTAATTGTGTTTGCATACAATGTTATGTCGTACTGTGTGCTGTATACGACAAACCGGAGCGAACGATTTAGAGAAGTTTTCATTGAACCTTTAGTCGACCGACTGAATGTTATACTCGTGTTGACAACGAAATTTCAAACGGTGGCTCACACTCTCGGTGTAATAATAATAATAATAATAATAATAATAATATATTTATTATTATTATTATTATTATTATTATTATTATTATTATTATTATATCATGGTATGAACCGCGGTTATAGGTAGTGCAGGCCAATGCATTTTGACCTTCGTGTGCGCGAAATGTCCGGGAGAGAGGGACGCTACAATTATTACAAAATGTGTACGTATTAATAATAACAATATATACGCGTAAGAATAATAATATATTTTATTTTATTATATTATTGGTCTTTTGACATAGGTACTATATAACAATAATATATCGTATACGTCCTTTCATACGCGTTACCGTACCCCGGGTATAATAATATTATTATGGTATACCGTATACCTATATATTATGATAAGTCGTAGGTAATGAATAATGATCATTGACCGCGGTTATCATCGGCGTATTGTGTTTGTATTTGCATTATATTACACCTTGCACTAACGAATTATTTTCCGATTACGAATCGATTTTACATATTATTATTAAAATAATAATATTACTTATTAAATAAAAATAATAAAAATAATAAAATAAAACAATAATATAAATTATAATATTACGTTATATGAACGAGTGTGCCAGAAACGCTGTCCGGGACACATCGAACACATAAAATGTATAAAATAATAATAATAATATTATTATTATTATAATGTGCTCGCAATAATAATATCATATTGTATACGATATTATATTATATGCACGTGTTCGAAAAATCAAATAAAATAACTATTTTTTTTTTTTTCGTCGTACCTACTCCTGAAGACACTTCTCTTGTGCGTTGCACCGGACGCCGCGTGACGAAGATAACAATTTCGTTATTATACTCTCGTGCCATTATCGTTATAGGCGCATTATAGTCGTGCCCGTGCCCACTTAGGAGTTGGGTTATACCGTCGTCGGTAACCAGCGCGGTATATAAACCATATTATTATGTTATTATACCTATATACGTTGACCGCATTATGTATACCGGACGTGACCGGAATGAACGGATTTATGTAGAGCCTCTCCGTGTGTGTGTTTGTGTATATGCGTGTATCGCTGCGGTTAACCGCATAAAAACATAAAAATTACTGTGATATAATACACCTATTGCGAATTATACACGTATACAGGGTGCCCGTCACGAACATTTTACGATATCGATAAAATATAATATTATAACGTTGTATTTTTTTTTTTTCCCCAGAGAGTGAATTAAAACTTCGCACAACGTTCGTACTCGCATGAGGGGTGATGGCCAATGGACGAATGCACCATTGGAAAACTTCGAATTCACGAAACTTTGTAGGTAGAAAAAAACGAAAACAATTTTCGATCGACTTTTCACGTGAGAATCGTCGAATCGGGCCATACTTGGGTACATAAAATATATCTAGAATTGCGTTTTTTGTTTTATATATTATATCGAATAAATTGGTTACAACGCTTTATTTTTGTTTTCTAATCTAAACTATCTTTACTTAACAGTTTGAGTTATTTTTTTATTATTATTATTATTATTTAACTTAAGTCTTAAACGTTAAATCCATAATATATAATCGTATTCTTATACGATTGTCAAACACTGATTTCTTGTATATTTTTTATTTAATATTCGATAGTATAAAATAATTGAAATTTTATATGAAATAAATGGCCAATAATTTAAATATAATACAATAATTGCTAACAATGATTGTTCAAAAGTACCTACAAAAGCGTAATTTTATACTCTTATAAGCTAAACGACTCATCGTTATTAATTAAAATGGTCTAATAAATTATTATAATTACAATTTTCTTTACTTAAATGAATATTACCATGTAATCGTTTAACTTTTCTACATGTATAATAAATTACTTACCTAAATTACCTTTTATAATATTATAAAATTTGTTTTAATTTATCAACTGCTTTAACGTTGGCATTTCAAATAAACTATTTGACGTGAGGCTTGCCCTTATGCCACTTCACGATAGTTTTTAAAAGTAATTTCGATTTTTCCAACAATATCACGTGAAATATTTATTTTCCATATTCTTAACACACAACTAGTCTATAGAAAACCGTTTAAAAATTATAATACATATTTTAATTAGATATTTAAAAAATGTTTTATACATTTATTCAAAGAATTAGATATAACACATAATAATTTAAACAGAATAATATTTGTTATACGTAAATACTTATTATAAAAAAAAATTAATAAATATATTTCATATAAGAACATTTTTATAAATTCGTTAGTCTTGACGGACTGTGAAAAAAAAAATGTTAAATAAAGCATTAAAAATCTACTATCACTAAAAAAAATTAATTTAAATTTAAATTTATTAATGTTCAAATTTAAAATAGAAAATGCCGAATGATAACTGTTTTTAATTCCTTTTTCCTTTATACATTCAGTCTAAAGAAAAGACATTGCGTTTATGTAACCTGAAGCAGTGTGGTACGACTCGTACCAGGGAGGTACTTCGGTCTCGAAATGTTAGACGACAATAATTTTATTAATTTAATTGAAAATGCAATTTTATCTGCGTGATGCTGTGATAGTCCGGCGGCCACAAAAGAATGGATAGTTCTAATTTTATATTACCGGCAACAAATTAAAGGATCACCCAAACATTTTCCTCTTCCTTCGATCGCTTTACCTTCATTAAATTTCATATTATTATAATATTATTATTTAATAAAATTTATTTTAAATTCAGATTCAGAGCGAAGCTTAGAACGTATTGATTTTACAATGGTTTTGTCGTTTTCCTTAGTTTGTATGAAACATATTTTCGATCAAAAATAATGACTTAATTGAATAGCATATGATCACGTATAGTTAGTACTTTATTTAGGTATTTTACGCATTTCTCAAAATTGCATAACATATGAAAAACTACCAAAAATGATAAAATTCACGGAAACTGTAATTTGATGAAATCGATTTTACGAAAACTACGGAAATAATGAATTTAGAGAATTGAAAATTTTACTTGGTAAATATAAATATTTTGTAGTAAAATTTTGAAATCGTTTCATCAATTAATTATATAATTAATGACTTAATTTGAAAATGTGTATATTGTATAATACAATATGAATTATATTATTAGCAATACAGTGCAAACTTAATTTGTGGCCTTATTGAATATCGGTCATAAAAAATTAATCCTCCCTGGCTACGGTACTAACTTAAAGTAATGATTAAATAATGTCATTAAAAAAAAAAATGATTTTGAATTCAAAATTTAAATAAATAATGAAATATGTATTTTATTAAATTAAAAAAAAAAACTATATAGTGAATTCGTTAAAACGTACTTAAATAAAGTTACCAATTAGGCAAAATTCTCTATCGAAAAACTCTCGTACATAAGATAATTGAAAAATTAATATCTCTTATCAAAATTATAGTGTAAAGTGTAATGTTATAATATGAAATAATTTATATTATTAATAATTGTATAATATATTAAAGAAACATTGTAAATAATACCGTCTTCGATTAGTTTATTAAATCTAAAAACATATATTATTATTATAATGTCATAGTCATGAAAAAATAAACTAATATTGGATATTGAAATAATTGCATGTTTTTCGAATGTAAAATTATCTCCACATATACGAACGTTAATGACTCAACTCTGGTCGTGGTTAGTTGTTGTAACCCTGTATTAAATTATATTGATTTATTATATCGCGAAGCACGTAAAAACCGTCTGACGTTTTATTTATTTTCGTATAGAATTATTATGAAGTTTGGGTAAATGTCGAAACATTCATCAAATCACGCATTAAACGCATAAACGAGACAAAGTAATAATAATATATTCAAGTACGATGACCACCGTAACCACGTGTGACCACAGGTCGTCTACACGTATTAACGCGGCGTGTAATTGTATGAGTATTGACTAATGTAATATTATAAATACAGAATACACAAAATTAGAATATTGGTAAAATTAATATAGATACTATACAAGAAAGAATTTTATTTATTATTATTTTTTTTTTTTTTTTTTGAGATAAACAAAAATAATTTTAGATTGACTTACCAACATCGTCCTACCAATATAATTTAATAAAATGATGTTATTAATTTATCGTTATGGGTATACATATACAGAGTGTCCTAAATTTATTTGATAATATTATAATAAATATTTTCGAGAAAAATTATGATTTTTTTATACCGTTTTATTTGAATTAGACAACGAATAATATTACTTTTATTAATTATTAACAATTTAGTCGTGTAAAGAAGAAAAAAAATACTTTTTAGTTTTTACATAATAATATAATATTGTTTACACCTAATAAATAAAAAATATTTTGTTCTCCTCATCTTAAATATTTTTCAAATTTTACATAAAAATAAAAAAATATTCAAATTGACGTATAAATTTTAATGAGAAGCACCGAAATCCAGCGAATAAAATGTATGTTATTAAATAATTAAAAACAAAAAAATAACCAAAAGTTACATTTTAAAAAGATATAATATTTCGATTTTGTAAAATTTGTAACTCAACGAAATTATTAATATTAAATTATTGCGTAATTAATTATTTATTTTTATCAAAAAATTTTATAATGGATATATTTTATAATTATAATGAAAACAATTATTTTTGACTATTATATACTACTATGTATTTATTGAAGAGTACCAGACATTCTTATGTTTGTAAAATGAGAAGAAAAATGTTTTTTTTAAAACAAAAAAGTATAACCAAAATTTTTATATGGCACAACTAATACTGCAGTACAATTTTTTTTTTAGGTAGTAAGAAATTTAAATTTGGGATCCAACTAGTGTATGTATCTGTCGTTTTATAACCGTAATCTTTTCTATAGCTGTATCGCCTCTACCTCGTCTTCTTTTCGTTGATAATATTATTATAATTATATTACCAAAAATTTAAAATGGACGAGTGGCGAGTCTCAAATCGATCGTAATCCATAATAAAACGACAAAGACAACATTAAAAATGCAATCCTGCCATTACTAACGTGTAATTCCGATCGTCGTATTTAAAATCCGGTCTAGAAGTACGTTTAATCTTGAAAAAAAACTATAATAGAGTTATAATAATAATATGTGTATGTTGTACGACCGTTGTCATATTTGCCTGTATATACCTGTAAATGTATGCCATAGCCCATAAAATGTAAGTATAATTATATAAAAAAAATGATAAATATGACTTCCAGAGAGCACTCCTTATTTTACATTGCCACTCACCGTTCTAACTTTGGCCATAACCATCCTATCCATAGAGTGATTCGTCTCTTAAACAGTTCCTAGTTTTGTATTTTCTGTTGCCTAACTTATTACCTTAGTTTTATATGCCACATTTTATATTTTTGTCGTTATTTGAGTCTGTATATACTCGTATTTATTTCATGTTTTAATGTTTTTAGTTTTAATTTTCTCTGAAATACCTTGTAAATTTTATTACTTTGTAAGTGCCGATTGGCGTCAATTGATTAAATAAATAAATAAATGACTCGGCGAGTCCATCACTTACGTTTTCACAATATTTATAAACTTTATCGATTTACAAATATTCCGTTAAACGATCAAATTTTATACGAGATAGTATTAATGTCATTCGATAAACTGTTAATTCTGTTAACCAGCTAATATGATCATATCATTACACGGTTCACCGAGAGTAAACATAATAATAACGACGTCTTCGTCATAAAACATCGATTCCGAAATGGCCATTTTACCGGCGGCCGTCGATATAACAACTCGTAAGAAAAAAATAAAAATACGTATTCGAGAAGGACTTTTGAATAATGATGATGATTATGAAAATTAAAGTAGAATTCGGTGGAGAAACGTGTTGAAATTATCGCAAAACGTGACGAAAATAATATATTATGCGAATTTAAAAATTAATAAATTATACGGTATTTATACTTTGAATATAATATTATTATGTTATAATATTAAATATATATTCATATACTAATTACATCAGTTGGTATCAGTATAAAATTTTACCCATATATTATACTTGTATTCGAATGTAATAATTTTACGCGTAAGTACGTAGGTATGTAAAATTCATATTATATTATTCTAAAAATAAAATTATTTTATCCTGAAAATAATATAATATATTGTATTTAATTAAAAATAAATGTCGAAATAACAATATTAAAATCGTATTTTGTAATATTCAACGTGTTAATCATCATGTATAGGGCTGAAAAACATAATATTATTATGTTTATAAAAATACTTAAACGCGTTTTACGATAATTTCATAATAGGTACAGTGAAATAAAATACGTTTATAATATTGCGTACAAATGAAATTGTGAATCCTGATCAATAATTTACAAAAAAAAAAAAAAAAAAAAAAAAAAATGTTTTTAAAAGTTATCAATGTAAACTGGTATATATGAAAAAGAAACTCGTTTTTTAATTTATTGACTTAAATTTTTCACTCTGCAAAACATTTCAAATTTATTTTAATTACTAAAAAATTATATTTATACGTATAAGACATAATATTTTACCTATAATAATGTACACTGTAATGTAGCTAATAAATCACTGGAGAAAAGTGAACAGATATCAACATCATTATAACCATATTGGTCATTATATATTTTATAATTAATATTTTAATCAATGACGAGTTTTTAGTATAAACATAAAAATGTACTTTGATACGCTGTGATTTAATCACAATAAATGTTTTAAAATTTATAATATTTTGTTCATGTTAAAACATATTTTAACGTATCGTTCTATACGCACGTTAAATATTGATTCTTCGCCTATTATTTAATCAAAAATAATTATTCATTAGATCTGTAGTTAGTGTCTTAGTCATGAATTAATTAAATAAAATTTTTTCTTTTTTTTTAAGTACGAATTAAACGAAAAAATAGTTTGTAGTTTGAGCAATGTAAAGAGATTATTATAAGTTTGATCCATCATCTCTTAAAATAAATGAAAATATTCCCTGCGATTATTCGTATAGCTACTTGACACGTGCCACTAATACATAATATTGTATATTGTTATTTGTGATTTACTGTTACTTATTTGATAGTTTTAGTGTAATCGAAAATTTAAGAATAAGGATTCTTCGTATTATTTCTCAATATTTTACAAATTATATTAAATAAAAGTGACAAAAAAATTTGATTGAAACTTAAAAACATATATAATATATTATATATAATGTATAATACTCGTATTATAAAACTCAGTTCCAAATAATTGTGAATATTACTTTTACAATTTTTTTTTTTTTTATTATTTGTAGCAGTTTAAAGTAGAAAAATAAGAGGTGATGTTGTTGTGGAAGGGATATAAGTGTAAAGAGGATAGTGTTGAAATTTGATTAAAATTTGAATGTAATGATAAATCATCGCGATTTTGATGAAGGGATTTTATGTGTATTTATATTAAACTTTGAGACTAGAAAATTGTATTGGTTGTTCATGTGTGCACTTAATATATTATGTGATAATATTTTATAACTCATACGTTAGAATATAAATATAAATGGGTATCTATTAGTTATATATTTTTAATAAAAATGTAATAATTTAAATCAATACATAATAATATATTATCTGACTAAATTTCGCTCAGAATCGTTTTTCGAATGCGATGATTTATTATTCTATTCAAATTTTAATAAAAATTCAACACTATCATCTTTACACATATTGTATCCTTTCCACAGCAGTATCAGCTCTTTTTTTTTTTTTGTTATTAAAAATAATACGAATATATAAAATATATTATAATCATAATAGACGTGATAATTCATAGTAAAATTATAATATCCTTAGAAAAATATTGAATTTATGATCATATCCATGATTAATTTGTTTTATCAAGGAAATTAGAGCAGGTACCTAGTACCTAGTACCTATTGGTAACTTAAAGAAAAATATAAATATGCACATGCCAGAAATTAAGACCAATTTACACTACTGACTGTGTCGTAATCTAAATTAATAATTTTTTAAAATACAAAATCGTACGAAAAATGTTTATAATCTGTCACTATCAATATTAATCATTAATTTTATTTTGTAATTATGTATTAATGATGGAGGACCGAGGAAGAAGTGATTATATTTGAGAAAAAAAATTGTTTTGGTATCACAGTAAAATGAAACTTTCTAATTATGGGTTATGTTAATAATTGATATCCGCATTTACTATTTGGAAGTATATTATTGTAGACTTATCGAGAAAGTCAGTCATCCGTCAAAAATATTTTGTTATTATCGTAAACTCGTAGGATGTGCACTATTAAATTAATACGTTTTACTGCTAGATTACGTATGACGCATATAGGTTATAAGTATGACTCTATGTTTTATTCCACATACTCATTATTTTTACAAGAATATAACATGTTTATATAAATATGTTTACGGTATAGATGGTAATAAAAAAATAAACCTTGGAAAGTTCATTTGTTGGTTACTTTTTAAATTCGCATATGAATCATAGTTCAAGAACATGTTTAAATTTTTTAGATATTAAATTCGTTTCCTTCGATTCGTAATTTATAGTTCTTTCTTTCATCAAACAAAATCATCACATAATAAATTACAATTACTTCCTTTGTGTGGTATACATGATTTTTTTTTTAAATTATGATAATTTATTAATGTTATACCTAGTTAAAAAAAAAAAAAAAAAATAGGATAGCCAAACGTTTTTATCAATTTATCGATAGTC
The DNA here is from genome assembly GCA_021307375.1 of Tetraneura akinire. Classification (NCBI taxonomy): domain Eukaryota; kingdom Metazoa; phylum Arthropoda; class Insecta; order Hemiptera; family Aphididae; genus Tetraneura; species Tetraneura akinire. Next base: position 4,258,257 of record JAIUCT010000024.1, read on the forward strand.
AGGATATTTAATTGAGGAAACAAAACGTCATAAAATACAATATTATTATACTTTTCAACATTTAAGATCGTTTTTTTTTTTTTAATTTAAAGAAAAATTTGTATAATTGCTAAATGTTAAATGCAATAAAATATAAAACAAATATACTTTAATGAACTACGCCTGTACATTATAAAAATTATACTTTATACATTATTTAGTGTGTATAGATACTTAAGAATATTATATTATTGCTAAATTAAAAAGAAAAATCGTTTTTTTCTTATTGTTATAATTTATTAATACGTTAATACTCATTTGACAAACCTTTGAACGTACTTCTATACAATACTTTGTGAGCCGAGTACACAATGAGAAAATAATAGAAATCATGATAACATTATCATTTATCGGGTAAAGTTTATTAATTTATTTAATTTATTCAGTAGGAAAATTTAGAGAAATAATTTTGTTTGACTTTTTCACGACAAAATTTTACTAAATTTAACTAAATATTTTTTTTTATTATTATTATTAATTTGTTTATAGTTATTGATAACTTTTTTTTTATCACACATCTACGAACACATAAAAAAAAAAAAAGTAATGTCCAGAAATTGGCGAAACTGTGAAAACAATATTATAAGCTCGCGTAAGAATCAAAATAAAAGGGATGATCAACCTTTTTCTTATTTTTTATATTACAAACACTTATTAATTATTTATATATTATTATAAAAAAATTATTTCGAAAAATTATTTTATATAATCGCAAATAAAATATTAAAAAAAAAAAAATAACGTTAAATTCGTATTTACAGCCATGTGGTCCATAACATCAAAATAACTTATTATTATTACTTTAGCAATTCGTGGCGTTGAAGAAAATTCAAAAAAAGTTAATTACAATAAAATAATATTAAATCGTTACAACAAACACAAAACTCGTATAATTATTATAATATAGCGTTTTCTATGAGCAATCGTCACGTGTTCTTATTTCGTTTCTCGATAAAATGAAAACTAAAAATCAAGTTATCGAAATTCAAAACTGGGCTTTAGTAAATTACTAAAATAAATTACTTTTCTCTTTAAAATTAATTAATTTTTAATTTATAACAAACTCAATATTATGAATTTAATCGTAACGACAAATTAAATTATTTCACCTTTCTCTCGCTCTCTTTCTCTCTTGAGACTCGACTGATTACCGTTTCGATCATTCCAATCGTTTTTACCGTAATACAATCAAAATGTAATATAATAATTATTGAAACAATGATTCGATAAATAATATTAAGAAATCAAATGAAAATTCATTTTGTGTAAGGCACGCATTATACTATAATTATAATAATTTATATATTAAAGGACAAAGCGACAAGGCGACAATATTTATGTTAACCTCCAAACCAACAAAAAAATAAAAAATCGATAAAAAAAATCGTCAAATTTGTGATTTCATCGATATTTTATGATTTCATATAGGTAAGAGTATTTTGCTTAAAAATACGATCGTATTTGTTATTAAATTTAGATTTAAATAGAATTTCGAAATTTTCTTTTTCGGAGAATATAATATTATTATAATGATATTATTATTATTATTTTTTTTTTTCGTTTTTTGACGATGACAAGTTCATTTACCGAACCAACGAGGCGTTCGGTTGTACTCGATTTTTTATAATATTAAAATTTTAAACAAAACAAAATCGTTTTTAAAGAATTTAAATATAATAATAATTCGATTATATTTTAAAACGTTATTAGGGATCAACTTAAATTTTGTTCGACGGTCCAGAGGGAAAAAAAGGAAAAACTACTTTACTCAATAATTAATTAATAATATTAAAAAATATCAAATTGGTACATTTGACAAAAACAAATTACCCTTTTTAAATTAGGTATTACGTAATTAATCATTGATAAAATGCGAGAATAGTAAATTAAAAAAATTAATTATTTTTTTTTTTTTTTTTTTATAATTATATTTTTATATTTATTAATGAGAAAAAACAATATTAGTATAATAATAAAGATATAGGATCGTTTTCCAACGATTTAAATTTATAATATATCTTTATATAATATATAAGTACTGACTATAATAATATATACGTAATTTAATTTAAATTCGGTTGATTTTATAAAAAAAAAAAAAAATAAATGTAGAATTAGTCACTGCCAACGTAATTTACTAAAAAAAAAAAAAAAAAACTACGTCCAAATCAATTTCAATCCTAACATACAACTTGAAGATTGTCTTTTATATGGAAAATAAAATAAAATAATAATATTGTATACGTCGATAGTACGAAAAAAAATTTCCAAATATTATAAATTTACTAACTTACTGAAGTCCATAAAACTTTATAATACGTGTGAAGATGTAGATTATATCTATATAACTTAAAATTATTATTAACTCGTCGCAGTTATCATTAATAAAAACAATATAACATATAAACAAGGTAATCAATAATTAAAAGTTTAATAATAATAATAATAATAATATAATCGAAGGTTTTTCTGTTGGATGATAAAAACGTTCCCTATATTACGAGTTAGAAATATAATATCTATAATATCTCAGAATAATATACGCGTTAGATAAGGTCGTTTGATTCCAGTTTAGATTAGACGTCCACGAATTTAAACGCAAATAATAATAATAATAATATATTCATTATTGATAGCTGGATAAGTTAATAAATTACTATGATAATAAAATATAAGTATATTAAAAAAATAAAATTGCATCACCACGCGACAACGTCATAATAATGTAATATTATTATATTGTACAAGGCAATATCATCGTAAGGATATGTCGATGATGATTTATTTTCGTGAAAACTTTATGTTTCATGAACGTGTGTATCTACGTAATACAGGGAGGTATAATAATTATTGAATTAATTTAAAAACATCGTTTCTCGACCGCTGAATTCCGGGGACACGAATATGATTATCATGGAGGGCAGTTCCGATATTGACGAGATCCTCGATCGTTTATATCAGAGTGCGGTACGCGATAATAAATCGGTAAATAAATCGCGGTATACGAGTGTTTTATTTTATTTAATAATAATTACACGCTTTGATGTGTGTGTGACCATTCCGCACGTGTCCTTCCCAAAGGATAACGCAATAAAATTATAAAATAAATATTACTTACTCATATACCAACGTTTAAAACGAATGATAACAATAATAATAATTATTATTATTTATAAAAAAATATTATACTATTACGTGCGTCACGAAACGGGATTACGGATGCCTAAGTACACCGGAAATGAATTAAGGAGATTCTATATTATATTCTCCCGGGTATTCCGGGGAGATCGGATATTACGCGTCTATCGTTCGACGTCATAATAATATTATGCTAATGAAATATAATAATTATATACGTAATATTAAAACGATATTATCGATTGTTGTTGTTTATAGTTTGTTTTTTTTTTTTTTTTTGTTTCACCCGACGAGCCTTCGGTTTTTTTCTTATAATATTCTCATAATCTGATTCTGCGATATCGCCGCCCGGAATGAGAAACACTCCCAGGGGACTCCCAGGTGTTATCGTATTTACTTACGTTCTCACAATATATTTCGTTTTATATAAAATAGAATCGTCCTCGCGATATTTATTCAAACTTGATTCGTCCATAATGATCTCGATTGTTCGTACGTCGTTTATTGTAAGAATGCATTTTTTTCCAATTCGTCAATATTATACGTATACAATATTATAATAACGCAATAGGTCGCTGAATAAATTTTTTTTTTTTTTTAATTTTTTTTACTAGGGACGAATTCGCATCCAAGAAAATAATTATTAACTTTTTTTAAATTTATCGTATACCTACCTAACGATAATCGAATAAAATCGAAATGCAATAACTACTCGTAATAATTATGATTATTATCCGATTTGGCGTAATTATTATATCATATAGGTATAAACATCGACGTAAATAAGGTTAGGATTTTTACTATATTTTAAGAAAAAATTACCCTCCCACAATTACACATGTGTTTGGTACAACACGATTGACCCTCTCTCTTTTTTTGTTCTTGAAACCATTTGGGCTCAAGCCTATGCATTTGAGGACCCTATTTACGTCCATATAAGTATACAATTTGGTAACGCTACGATTATATTTATTAAAAATTGACTGATAATCTCCTTCGGCAGAATAGAGGATATAGTATAGTTTCTTCATTTTTCAAAAAAAAAAAATAATATTTCAATTGGAAAACATCGTGATTCAATTTACGATAGAAAAAAATTATCATAAAAATAATATGTAGGTACATAAAAATGGCTTCATGGAAAATATGAAATCAATTGATTTTTTGTAATTTAAGAAAAATTATTATATAAAATTAAAATTATGATGAATAATTTAAAAAAAAATAAATAAATTTTTAATAATCTTTAATAATATTAAATGCTTAAAATTCTGAATTATAATTAAATAATAAAATATTTTTAAAAGCTTAAGCGTATTTTATTTTAATATTTGTTATGCATATTATATATAGGTAGGTACTTAAATATAATAATTCTACAGTCTGTGTTCTGTGTAACAAATTTAATACCTGGTTAACCTAGTTAGCCAGTTTTATATAAATTTTGTTAAATAGGTATGAGAAGATAATCAACAACATGATTGCAAAATTTGTAGTTTGAAAAATAAAAAAGACGAGCTGACACTCCTGCCGCAGGGATATAGATGTGCAAATCATAGTGTTTAATTTTAATTAGAATTTGAATGGAATTGATTAAAATTTTGACATTTTTTATGAAATATTTAAAACGCAAAATTTTATCACACATATAGTACATAAATGAACGCTTTATAAAACTTTCAATTCTCTAACTTCAAAATTGCCCGAGTTATCGTCAAATATTGAAATCGAATTCGTGAAAAATGGGGTTTTTTCGTCATTTCTTCGTTGTTTTTCTACCTCATAGGCTCAAATTCGAAAAATTCAAAAAATGACTCAAATAAAGTACCAACTACATCCAATTTTCTACTAAAAACCCATACTATTCGTAAATATCGGAGCATTATTATTTCTGGACGAAAAAATGTCTTCATACATAGAAATAAGAAAAATCCATATAAATACTTTAAATATTGATTTTACTGAAATTTCAATTTTAATCGCATATAAAAAAATATTGAGCATTGGGATATTTCTAATATTTTGATTTTTGATATCATATTAAGTATAATATGTCAGTATATTTCTGTAAAATTTTCAGACCATAAAAGTGAAAGTTAAGAACTTTATTCTTTTCTTTTGTAATTCTAACACATATAAAAAAAAAAATTGAGCATTGGGATATTTCTAATATTTTTATTTTTGATATCATGTTAAGTATAATAATATGTCAGTATATTTCAGTAAAATTTTCAGACCATAAAACTCAAAACTTGGCAAATCGATAAAGTTAAATAGGTATATTATTTTTAAACGTCGCGAATTCCAACAACGAATAATATCGTACGATCTTTTGGATCTTTGGGGTGATCGACCTGCAGTATAATTTTTACACGTCTTGTAATATTATTTTATGCGTTTTAAACTGCGAAAACTTTTATTACGACGATTATTTATCCAATAGTAAACGCGTTATACGTTATTATAAAATATATCCGTACGTGGTATTATTATTATTATTATTATTATTATTATTATTATTATTATTATATTATTCTCTTGTGTAGCAGTCGTGACAAAAGACGGTTAATATAATACGTAGTTGTCATTCACACGTCATTCCGTATGGGATTATTTATTATGGTAATCGTTAAACTATAAAATATATTAATATTATTAATACGAGAAAATCGTAAAAAAAAAAAACAGTCGGTCTTCATATCGTAATACGTAGGTACTCATCGTAATATTCTTTTAATTTACTAATCGGTTGTTTTTTAAGTGCACAACGGTTTTTTATTGACCGTTCGAGTAATTATTATAACATTACATTTTTAACGATCGAAATGTGATGTGTATGGTTATTCGTATAATACGTGTAATAATTATTACGTACATAATTTTTGGTTACCTAATAATATTTTAAAAACGGAGGATTATACGATATTATTATCGTCCGATATACAGAGCGATGCATAAAACGCGTGTTACAAAAATAGTTTGTTTTTTTTTCTCCTCGTAGGAAATTAATAATATTGTCTCTATTTTATTTTTTTCGAGTATTGGACGAGTACATTTTTCTCGAAATTAAAATATGTTATAATGTCGAAACTTACGACAAAAAAAAAAAAAAAAAACGTCAAAATATTCCGTACGTTATCATAAAAGTGTTGAATATCAGATGTAATTCGTTCTTCAAATTCATATATTTGTGTATATAGAATAATAAAATCGGAAACCAGTAAATATTTAGGTAATAATTTATAAAATTCGAAACCATGAAAAAATATTTCCTGGTTTATGTACCATATACCTACCACATAATATGTACTAAGAAAACTCATACAATCATAAAATTATTCCGAATAATAAAGTATAATAATATTGTAAATTTATAATATTTAAAAGAACGTATTTTATTTTTTTGCTACAAAAATATAATATTAGTATCGTTTCTTTTTTTTTTAGAAAAAAAACTTTAGTAGAAATAATATTTTCATCTTACGAAATATATAATATTATTTACGTAATTGCACGTACTATTTACGAATTATGAACAAAATTTTCAATTAAAAAGTTACAATTTGTTATGTCGTATGAAAAAAATATTATAAACACGTTAGTATTTGTAAACGTGTAAGTCCGTTAAGAATAATATCATCGTTTGATAGAGGTTATTTTGATTGGATTTTCGACCGTCATAGAGTGTCGAAATATCGGTACACTGAACGTTAAATAAGATTGATTTCGATGAAATTTTTTGCCAATTAACACGAAGACCACGATTGATTGCGTTCAAAATATGGCTTTATATATAGGTATATACATTTTAAAATTGTTAACGAACTTCGCGTCTCGTTTAAATCGAAACAATCGATACAGATGCTGTTTACGAAATTCGTCAACCCTGAATACGTATAATATTTATAACCGTAACCCTGGATAACCTTCTATAATAATATACGAAGAGTATTATTATATTTTATACCAATAACCTGACCCGAGCACGATGCGAAAGATGAATATAATTCAATTATTTTATTATATCCAACAATTATAATATTATAATCTCGATAACTGTATATGGGTACACAAATAAAACGTAAACTTCTTACCTATATACATAACATATTTATTATACGTTTATAATATCGTAAATTTAATATTATCGGGATGCCTGTAATAAAGTTCAATAACAATAATTATTATCGTATTGTAATATTGCAACGAGCCAAACGGTTGTTTTCGATGATCATACGTTACGTTTCGTCCGATTAAAAACTATAATATTATAATATACGTAGCACATTATTGACATTAATATGTACCTGAATGTATACGAATTCGTAATAATAATGATAATAAATTATACAGTAATTCATCTCGGTTGAAACCAGAAAAGCGACTGTACGACGAGAATCCTGTTTTTTGTTTTATACCGCGATAGAGGTTTGAAAAAAAAATTGTTATTAACTATTAAAGCTTTCTTATTATGTGTATACGTTTTAATATTTTTAAGCTAACTTTAATGCGTATAATTAAAACTGGAAAATTATAAAACAATTTATTGTTCGAAAAGAATCCGTCAATTGATAATGCATGCGAGTGCATTTTTGTGCACTCAAATTTTGAGTGTATGTAAGTTTTAGAGAAAAAATAGTTAATTATAATTTTTTTTATATACCTATTATATTATACCTATACGTATCATGTAACTTATTATCGTATTATTTACTCTACTATAAATTTTAATCTTAAAAAAAAATGTGAAATGTGGCTATTTAATATTTCCTATTAATTCGATTTTCGTCATTGTTTCGACATCATAATATTATTTATTACAGTGATACGTATTATATGATCGAGAAAATAGAGAAAAATTATTTTAAGTACTTTAGCGTCGATTCCGTTTCTTGTTTATATCAACGGCTTAAATCAATGATTTATAATATTTAGACACCACCTAAGATAACTCAACCCAAATTAACCTTTAATGATAAACTGGTATGGTATTTAATGGTAATTTCACGTATAATAAATATTAAATCTGTCGATAATTGCCAATTGGACAAGTATCACGTTAATTTAATTATAGTTTAATTATAATTTAGGATCACTCAACTGAATTGATCTACATTTTAATTAAATTTAAAATGAAAATTATAAATAAAATTTAATTATTGTGATTATATTAAAGGTAAGAATTATAATTATAATGGGATATACGAACAAATGCAAATATACCAACAAAATATATAATAGGTACCTATTTAAAAACTATAGTTGAATAATTATTATTTAAATGATTCATTTTCTATAATAAAAACAATGGTGATTTTCTACATTAACTGAATTATTATAATAATATGACTTAACTATAAATAGTTCAGCTATACAATAATAATTTTAATTGTACAATTTAATAGGATTTTTACTAAAGTTAATTAACTAGTAGGTATATAATGTTTAAAAATAAAAAGTTTAATTTATAATTTTTATGTGATTTTTTTTTTTTATTTACTAAATGATAACGACTCAATACCTGATGATAAATTGTGTTGAATTAAAAAAATATACATTGTTCATAATTTAGTGCAATAATACAATTTACAAACGGATAGAAATGGACATAATATTATATTAATAATGTACATTACCAGATTAAATTAAAAATATTTTTAATAGTGTGTAATTATATTTTTAGTTATAAGTACACATTTTTTTATTAAGATCTACGAAGAAGAAGTGTAAGTACATAAATTTTAAGAATGTTTTATACTCTGTTGCATTAATAATCTTTTCCCATTCCAACGTTAAAATAATTGTAAATCATTACGTGACAATTTCACAAAATAAACTATTCTCCAGATAACAGCTGGTAATTTAAATAAAAATCGTAATTTTTAATTCAAAAATTCGCACTATTGAAGAGAATGTCACACTCGCTCTTCAAAATCTTCATTCTTCTAAAATCTAAATAAAAATATGACGTTTAGGTAAATTATTTCTTTGAAACGAAAATTATATTAGGGGTACCTACAATACATACAGATACACAAATCAATTAATATACATAAAGGAGACGATTACACGATTATTAGAAATTTTAAAAACTTTTAGATAAATAGCGTCAATATCGAGGACACGAGGACATTGTGTTTGCAGAAACATTTTGTTAACATTTTATAAACTCCTTGATATGAGAAACAGGGTTTGATATAACAATTTTATAAACTGAATGGTTACAGAACGTTGATATATAATAATATAAATTTATAATTTAAGTAACAGAAAGTCAGAAAGATAATATTTAATATAGTATTGTATTAACCATTCTAATAATATATTTAAAATACAGAGACAATATATAGAGCACATGTTATATATATATATTGTAGTAAAAAAAAAGTGCCTTGGCTTATTTAAAAGTCAAAGAGATCACTCAAAGAATATAAAAATTTAAAATAGCTAAAAAGCAAAGAATTTCTACATCATTCATATTATGCTATATATAATGTGCATATGGATCAAATGAATAATATTCTACATGTTACCTATTTGATAGTATAAATAATGTAAAGAAAATAATAATAATAATAATAATAATAACGAATATACATTTTGATATAGTGTCTACGAGTACATACGTAAATAAAACTATTTCGGGAACAAAAAATAATTGTTTACCATTTCTTCGTCAGATGGATTATAAATTTTATTGCGACATCACGAGGGGGCGTAAGGTCAAATTCACGACCGCATAACATATAATACGTATTATAGGTAGTATTTAGTGGTCAACGATGGTATATTATACCTATAAATTGTTTTTCTCGGAATAACAGTGCGCTTCGTTGTGATATTAAAAATGAATGATTTTAAAAAATCGAAAAACAAAAAGATTTTTATGGACTCGCGGTTCGAAGACACGCAATTGAACATAACAATAATATTATTTTGTTAAGTAGCCTGGAAGGTTAAATGCGTATATCCACTTGACAATGAATTTTCGTTCGGTCCAAGATTACGTCCGGAGGCGATGTGACCGTGACTGCGCTTTTATTCGTCGATTAAAAACGATTGTTAATAATGAGCACTGTTACGACTACGCGTATAATATTAAATAAAATAATCACGAAAATGGTCTTTTCTAAGGAAATCTAAACGGCGGCTTTCGTGATGAAATTAACAAAAATACATTGTGTATTTATCATCCGAATACAGTCGTTTCGACGTTTTATCTTCAAGTCAGATATCTTATAAATGTGTACATTAAAAATTCCCATAGTAATAATATTGTAGATAATCTTAAACGAATTACGATTTCTTGTATTATTATTATTATTATTATTATTATTATTATTATTATTATTATTATTATTATTATTATTATTATTATTATTATTTTTATAATTATTATTATTATTATTATTTTAACGTTAAAATGGCGACTGAGCGATATTATTACGTTCGAGTCGAAACATTGATTAACACGTTAAAGTTCTACGACGGCGTTACACATATTTTAATATTTTACTCTAAACATTTTTAAATATTTATATAATAATATTTTCTACGTTCAAACGGACACGCATTCGTATTTCGCACAATAAAATAAAATAATATACTATATAGTTGTTATACCGCAGTTGCGAACTCTCATAGTCACAAAATATTCAACTCGCTATATGTTACGGATCTAAAAGATAAAAATGAAATATTTGAATTGTAAAAATCATCGTGTATAATATTTTATGAGATACGATTTTTGTTTTATTCTTTCGTTTAAATGGAGGAATAAGAATGCGGGTGGTAGTTTGGCAATCTGCGACTATATTATTATAATATTATACACTCACAGATATGAGTCAATATTATTATTTGTTTAAATTACAGGCGTCTCGTCTCGTCGGTTTATTTACTAGGTGATTTTAATTCTTTACAAAAATAAAACACGCTTTATTATGAATAAAAAATAATCCAAAATTATCAAACGGTATCGAGTCATTGAATATATTATTGTAATTTCGAGGATATTAATTAATAATAATAATAATAATATATTATATTATTGACGTTTATTATTTCAATTATTCAATTATTCAGGGTCGATTTTAACTTTTAAATAATTAAATATAACCTAGCTTTGAATAATGTACAATAATTTACTATCTGGTATATCATACGTTATTCTCTTACTTTTATTATAATATATTATGTTGTATTAAGTAATTATTTATAATAATCGTATATACGGACGTATTTATTATTATGACGAGTTGAATTATTTAAAAAATATGTAAAACGACATTTTATATACGTACTGCGTATATTTTTTACCTATATATTGCGATCGGTATATTATCATGATCTCGTTTATTATAACGTGTTATACGATCCTCAGGGAGAAAAAAAATCTAAAACAATTTTTAAAAAATGTCGACGAAACGCGCGAAACTATATAGAAATAATGTCTGAGAGATTAAATAAAATAATATTTCCATACTGTTTACGAATATTAAACCGTCGAGAGAGAATATCTCGAAAATATATCGTATCATGTAAAAAAAAAAAGAAGAAAAATGCATAAAAGATCGATTCATTTTATTTAGGTTCGCAACAAATTTAGAAAAATTAGAATTTCAAAATTTCCGCCGGAGAACGAAAACTGTGTAGGTAGGTATAAAATATTTATTTTGCTCGTTCTACAACTACAATACATAATATAATATTGTATTTCTAAATTAATTAAAAATTTTTTTCATTATTATCACGATTCGTATAAAACGGCTTTGTATTTTTCGACCTAATAAAAAATTGAAAAATTAAAAAAATATTAAATTAAACCTTTTACTACCTACAATTACAGACGTAAAAATGAAAATATTCCAACACTCATAGAAGTTAACAAAACTTCAATATACGCGTTATACACATTAAACTTTTACGAAGCACTCTAAAATTATACATTTCTATTTACTTGATAATATTTATCTGTAAATAATAAGATAAGCACAACATAAGTAAATCATTATCTCGAAAGAAAATAATATGCATAATGAAATAAGGTGAAGTTTTAACGTTGTTGAGAATGGTGATATCAAAATTCTACTAGCAAATCGCAATATACGAATATATAAAATACGTTTTCATTCTCTTTTTTTTATATTTTTATAAATGGATACTAAAACTCGAATTTGACTCAAAATTCGTATATTTTAAAACCATAATTATTTATGTTAGGTTAATGTTGATAATTGGAAAATGACGTCTTTAACCGGGAAATGGCCAAATTTTTTATAATAATATATAGCAAAATTATGTTAAAAACGTATTTTATACACAAATTTTCATTATTTGACCGTCAATAATTCCCAATAACTGTGGTCAAGGATAATACACGCGGTACATGTTATTAATTATTATAATATTATAAGCATATTGTGTATAACATAACTAAATTTTTTTATTTTAACATATCCTACCTAGTATTATTATTAATTTATACAGCTATTACTTAAATTACTCTGGCATTTAGAGTTACATAACATATAGCTGCTGAATCGCAAAAAAAATTCATTACCTATTAATATATGCATGACGTCGTCTCACGAAGCAAGGTGTTAGGTCATACAAAACCCCTGACTATCCGCACTAGTATCAGGGTTATACAAACAGGTATTTTGGGTTGGTATTTCCTAGTTCAGTGGTACTTAACCTTTTTCGGTTCAGCGCCCTTTATAGAGATAAAGAATTTCTAACGTATACCCTTTCATCAAACAATGAATCGAAAGGGAGGAAACTCATGAGTATTTGGACCAGAATTCTAAATTTAAATAAAAATATTAGTTTTAACAAGATGGCAAATATATTATTGAAATTTTAATTGCAATTGTTTCATTATAGTGACTGCTCTGGGTCTGATTAATAGCTGCAAATGTTATGATGTCTTCTTCGATATTAAAATTAAGGTTATTAATATCAAATCACCTTTGTTGCAAACATCCAATATCTTTGTTTCGTCAATAGTTGAACAACAACGCTGAATCTTTTTTCATCTAGATATATGTTTACTAATTCCACACGATATTATTGGTGTTTCATGCGAGTACGTTGAATTTTACATTGACTTGGATAATATTACTTTAATGAAATTCCCCCTACAAACGTTTCGCCCCCTTAGAATTCTAAATGCCACTAGGGGTTGGTATCGCCCACGTGCTAAGAATCACAGATCTATCAAGAATACAGTATCTATGTAGTCTTTCGAAGATGGTAAGCGAAGCGAATTATCCCTTACGCTTGAAAACTATAAATTATAGCACAAACGAAGGGACGGACAGCACAATCCAGCACAAACCTAACACAATCGAAAGCTCTGGGTTTGATTAAAAGCCAGTGGCTGCTGAGGACATGAACCTAAATTATAGTACAATAGTTTACCATATATTGTAAATGTTTGAAATTAAATAAATAATATTTAAGTGAAAATGTATGATTACTAAATGAATAATTATAATTTAACATAATCACCCAAATTAATCGGTCATTAACGTCGCTAACAGGACATTAAATGCAATTTTAACATTTTTTCAATTTTTAGAGAAACGACAAAAATTCCCGGTCATTGACGTCATTTGCCATTTTTACGACATTGACCGTAACGTATATTGTATAATATTATAATAATGATAGGTAATCAATTTAGAATAAATTTTATCCCGAACATGTTTTTTCATTTTATGTTATCCACGTGTATTATTTTATAATATAGGTACAAATATTACCATATCACATAATGACACACGAGTTAAACTATATAAAAATGGTCAACGTCCATTTAACCAATTTTTATTGTGATATATATTATGTTTTAGTCTAACGAGATAACAGTTCGATATTATCTAATATTTCTAAATATCTTATTGAATATTTCATGAAAAAATTTTGTTCAGACAAATTTAATAAAATTTGTTGTTCGAAAAGTATTTTCCGAAATGTTTTTTATTTTTTCTGAAATATTTATAAAACATTTATCCAAATTATTTTTTGATAACACATATAATATTATATTATCTATTTGTATATTATATTTTTAATAAAAACTCTATACGTAAAAGTTTTGTTATGATGAAGTGATATCAAACCTATTATTATTTTTTATTAAACCCGTCTAATCATACTCATTTTGTTTTTTCCATAATAACATAGTAATATGTATTTCAAACGTTTTTTTTTTTCGTTTTTGTTTTTTTTTATATCAGATATATACGTCTAATAATGTATTAAAATATAACATTATAAGATTATTATAGGTTATAAGCTTCAAACTATGAATCTTAAAACGACAAACGAACACTAATAGACAAGCCTATAATTTACTATGAAAAATTATTATACGTTTACGAAAATAAAATACGAGTAATATATCGAACTATATCGAAGGGTTACGTTAAGTTAATTTCATTTTTTATACGATATTAATTTGTCTACGATTGAACGATATTTAATATTTATCTAGTAGTTAAAATACGGCAAAAGATTATAAGAATAATATTATTATTAGTATCACAAAATAGTATTTATAGCGAACTATTCTATAGACGTATACTTAATCTGCTCGGTTAATTATTCATATGATTACTTCAAGTAAGTTAATTTAAAAAAAAATTCGTCTCGTGATGTGCAGTAAAGACTATATTTTATTTTTTAAATTCGTTTTGAAAATGAATACTATAGGTACACAACGTGATAATCTAAAGCGATGACATTACGCCATGTGATATTTTTTCTTTGCTCTCCCTGGTTAATCCTAAAATTTCATAATTCCCTCTTCTAACGTTTTGAGTTTTTGTGACACGAGTTCATAGATTTAGACGATCATTATTGTATCGTGTGTATAAAAAAGAAAAATCAGGAATACAATAATATTTTCCATCAACACCTTAATAAATTTTACAAAAATACATATTTACAAGCGATAGATATTCCTATAATTATTTAAAATAAACACATAATTTTTTGATTTAAAACATTTGTAACTTTGAATGTCAATAAAATATAACAAGATTATTAAAATGTCAATTAATATATTATAATATTCGAAGAGATTATTTCGTTTTTTCCAATATTATAGAAAAAATGATAAAAAAAAAATGATATATTATATTATAAAATACGAGTATATTTATAAAAAATTCAAAATTTTCAACGAATTAATATAACTGCGTTAAAAAATAATATATAGCATGTCTCATTATAGGTATACCTACACCTACTAAATTATATAATTTCATTATACATTTGAGCTATCGTTTGAAATTTATATTTTTTCTACGTACGATTACGATTATAACCACTTTGGAAATCAATAAATGCACATTCTAATAAACGTCATTAAGATTAATCGTGTATATAATATATATAATATAATACCTTGGTATATAGAGCAAAATGTATGTTAATTATTAGGTATAAATTCTAAATTTCGTAAAAATTATGTTTGTAATTTGAAAATTTAACGATAATAATCATATTATGCACAATGCACCTACAGCTTGATAACTTTTACGATTTTTCTGTCCGTGGGTCATAGGCACAAGTAGGGGTGGCTTGGGGGAGATTTAGACCTCCCTAAATACATCCAAATCCCCTCAAATAATATTGTCATTTTAATTTTGATTGAAAAATATAAATAGTGTGGAAAGAGGCAAAAATAAAGTAATCTTAATAAAAATGTATTTTATATTATATTATTATTTTTCAAAATAATCAAATTCGTATTTTTATGATAAGGATAACAATTTGGCCGAATTATGGGAAACTCAAGTGCCCTCTCTCTATTTTTATTTTCAGCTATTTGCGCCTACGCCATTGGTATAATATGATAATATTATGACAAAGTACATATTATAAAAAAAAATACATAATATTGTTATAAATAATATTATAGTGGCGCTACTGTAGCAACACAACGACGAAAATTATGTTTTGTTCGTTTGGAAACATTTCGTTTTCTGAATATAATTTTCAGACTTGAACTTTCGTCCGAACTCGAAGTCTTTCAGTCATTTTGATACTATATTACTTAGTTCACTTCACTCGTATGTGAGACATATTTTTTTTGTCTATAAAATCATGGAACGTGCGTGCAGTGCGACCTGGTTGACGTTCGCCAAAACGTTCGTTTTGATCGTCGTATTTTCAAGTATAAAATTATTACAAGTTATAACATCACTCGTCGGACGCACATCCGGACTGTAGGTTTTAGGACCGTAAGAATTACACTCGTAATATAAAATATTGAATGGTCGTTATATATAAAAAGATACCAAAATTTAATGTTTTATTGGTTTTAGACAAATAAAACGGGAAATAATCAATTTAAATTAAATATTATAAGTTTAAAACGTTTTTTTTCTTTTTTCTTGGACAGTAAGTACCTAATTAGTGCTTATTTTGCCTACCCATTAATCCGGCCGTGCGGCGTCGGACAAAAATGATAATAATAATGATAACAATTTAACGACGACCGTGATTTAGTCCTTCGACTAGGTGTAACCGAATTTTATTTGATTTCAGCGAGAACGGACGCGACGCCCGTAAAATGTATACCGCACACTACTGATTTCGACAATTGCGCCAAATGCAATTTAAATAATAACAACAACACCAACGACGGAATAGTGGCGTACCCGCCGGAGGGTTGCGGAATATTCAGAGATCCGTTGGAAGTGTTAGGTTCGTGGAAAAATTGTATATTTTTTTTTTTTTTTTTTTTTTTTTTTTTTAAAAAAAAATAATTGTCATTACTTAAAAAAAAATTAGATGATTAATACTTTTTAGAAGAAAAAAAAATAAGAAAAATCGAAAAATGTACACTAGAGTAGCGTCAAGTCTTTAGTATATTATAAAAAAAAAGAAATAGGTTACATCAAGTTACTTCTTTATACGTTTATATAAAATTTACTGTAAATGTCATTATTTAATACTTCTTGTTTATTAACTACTATAATTTTCGAAAAAATTTCGGCGGTGTTTGAACCCCTAAAATCCCACTTTTGTATACGTGCCTGTATTATATACTAATTATTATTATTATTATTTGTAACCATCGAATTGATCCCGCGGTTTTCGTACGATCTTAGGTCCAAAGTTCCCGCCAAAAGTGGCCATCAATTTATGTCAGGTACGGTTACTGGTGTTCTCGGACGTGGTGACCGACGTGAAATTTACCGTCAAGGGAAACAAAATGTGCATAGAAATATGCAAACAATACCACGAAAATATGAAGTTCGACGGGAACGTGCACGTCACCCTGATGGAAGGATATTGCGATTATATCGGGAAGACGGATTTCAAATTTGGACCCACCGAGTCCGATTTGAGTACGACGTGCACATGCGCGTATAAAGTCCGGTGTAACCAACGAACGAGAATCATCTCATACACGTTCGAGGCAAATTGTGCAGGTTATCTGAAAGTGTCGGTAACCGAATCCAGCAAGAAACATTGTATAACGTGACCGGGCGGTGCAGTTTATAACCACGGTATACATTATATTATAATATTATCAAATATTAAATAATACATCCTTACATTAGCGCGCCCGTTGGGAAATTCAAAAACAGAGGAATACCGCATGTACCCAGTTCCCACTTACCATAATGGTTACAAGTTACGTGTTAATGTCAAATTGTATCTAAGGTCCTGCGGATTTACACGTCTATTATTTTAATATTATTTTTATTCTCGTTCAATATTATAAAATATAGTTTGTGACATGTTTTTATCTTCCGTTCACATGAACATTTCATACTTTTACGATAATTTAAGTATAATTAGTGTGGATTTAATAGTAAACAGTAAACAAATACATCTATTTATTGAATAATATTTTGTTATTTTGTTTTTAACACTACCAAATTATAAGGTTAATTTTTGGAAATTCGATATAATATACCACGAACATATTGTGCATGGCGCATTAAAGTAAAAAAATCCAAAAATTGTCAATTATTAACAAAATTTTGATCAATAATAACAATCCATAGGTATAAAATATCTTAGATTTTCGATTACTCTAAACTTTTCAACTTTAAATAGCTATAAAAAAAAAAGTATAGTTGGAATTTTTTTTAATATTTTGTTAACATGTTAAACATAATGTGAATATAATTCAGTAAAATTTTCAGACCTTAAAACACAAAATTTCTAATTTTATTAAACATTATATAGATAACAATGAAAATTTTAGGAAATATTCAAAGTGTCACCTATATTTTCTCAAATAATTAACGTACCCGTTCCAAAATTTTATCTTGTATATATACTATATTATAGTACCTATGTGAACATGCAATAAAATTTTCAAAATAAATGTTCAAAATTGCTTGAGATATCGCGAAATACTGAAATCGATTTCGTCAAAATTTCAGTTTTCTTGAAAAATGCCGTATTTTCATAATGTTTTGGTAGTTTTTCTTACGGAATAAGTTCAATTTTTAAAAATTCGAAAAATCCCTAAACTTAACTACATCTATTTTCCAACCGAAAACAAAATATGCCATTCGTGATAATCGGAGCATTATTTTTGGCCAAAAAAGTGATTACGTACATAGAAAAAAAGACACACATCATTGTAAAACCAATACCTATATTCAGAAATATTAAAAATAAATATAAATTAAATATATTAAAATATATTCTAAAAATCCAAAAATTAAAATTTGATACATTGTTGATACAATGAAATCAGCGACCAATCTATTTTCGTACCTAATTATTCAATCATTTAATTTTAAGAAATTACTTACCTAACTGAACAATGATAATACTTTAATTATAAAAATGATATTAAAATATTATTTTATGTCCATATATACCATAAAACCTAAAAAAAAAAAAAAAAATATTAATTTTTTTAGGAGATATGATAATGGATAAATATCCTGCATCGACACCTTGCAGTGTAAGTCTATTTTAGTAAAGGTATTAAGTGGTTGTGGAAATGTGAAACTTCGAAGTTTGCAAAAATAGTAGAACAAAAATTGTCAACGTTCATCGCGTGTTATTCATATTATGCATTTATTATAATATATTATATATTATAATTTGTAATTTATATTAGAATATAATAATTGTATTCCATTATAATATTATAATAATATTATACATCTTTGTCAATAGAATTTTTTTTAAATGGCTAATTCATAATTTGAGATGCTTAGACCTTTAATTTTGATACTTTCTCGGAAAAGTTCTCACGTCACATTTCAATAAAAATTTGTAATTCACGACTTGGTTGAGTTACATCGTAGAATTCCTTCGGGTATTGTATTTTTTGAGATGATCGTTTAAAAAAAAAAAAAGAACATCAGTCTATCCATTATCTCAACATATTGACAGACTGTCTTTTAGTTTATACAATAAAAATACTTTATAATCTAAACTGGGCACTTTTTGTAAATAGTTAGTTTAAAGTTTAAACCAATGGTTCCCAACCTTTAATTTTAAATTTTACTTTTTGCGATTATGGAAACGCATAATATTAGCAAACACTCAATTTATTATAAATGTAAAATTAAAACAGTTTATAAGTTTATTATGGTATTCATATAAATTTAAATAATAAAAAAAAAAATTAATCAATATAACTTATAAGAAATGATTATTTCAGAAAAAGTATCGTAGAATTTAAAATTAAACAAATACATAAATTAATGACTTCCTTGGTGTTAACTGTTGAGTTTGCAATTTTAAAATAAAACAACCTAGTAAAAAAATAAACACAAATCTCACTTTATATTTTCCTGCAGTCTTTTATACTGACAAATATCACGTCGAAACACGTCCTGTATATATAATTATTGAATATTTTCACCCAAAATTTATCTATGATTATTACCAATTAATAAATTTGAAAAAAACAAATCATAGTGAAATAATACAATTTGAAAATAATTTTAGTGACTCATCATTAAATCTTTAGTGACCCCCCGAGGTTGAGAACCGCTGGTTTAAACGTTTTGGACGTATTATATATTATATAGGTACGCGTATATAATATAATAATGTGAAATCACGTCTTTTTGATTTTGTCGCCTACTAATAAATTATAAATCAATGAAGAACATTCCATACAAAGAAGTTTTGAAGATAAAATTTTGAAAAACTAGCCATCTTTATACTTAAATCCGGCAACGACGGGTAATTATTCAGCTAGTATATTATATAAATGCGTATCAACTCGACACATCTAACATAATAAGTATTTAATTTCTAATTATAAATTCGCACAAAAAATAATCAGTAAAAAATGTATTGTAATAATTAATTATAAAACATCGCGCAATTAATATTTTTTAATAAAATATTTATAAATTATTATTATTATTTAGCAAAAAATA
This sequence comes from Tetraneura akinire, assembly GCA_021307375.1. Lineage (NCBI taxonomy): Eukaryota > Metazoa > Arthropoda > Insecta > Hemiptera > Aphididae > Tetraneura > Tetraneura akinire. Next base: position 4,278,821 of record JAIUCT010000024.1, read on the forward strand.
TATAAACAATCAATTACGATAATTTATGACTGTTTTAAATGTATTATTATTTTAATAATACACTGTCATCGAAAATTGGTTTGTTTATTTTTTTTTTTTTAATATTGGACATTTTCAATACAACGTAAGTATTATCAAATTAAGTCATAAAAAATTAAATTGTAATATCTTTAATGGAAAATATACAAAATAGATAAACTGTGTATTTTTTATTCGATGTTTTCGACTAAAAATGTATAGGTATCTATAAAATGATATCTAATCGTAAATTATTTAACTCGAGTGGTATATTTAAACACGTATAGATAATAATATTTTATGAATATATTATAATATTTAAATTTTCGTCTATATCTATAGTATAATATAATAATACAACACTTTGGATAAACGTGTAACTTGACGATATAATAATTTATAATAACAAAACACGATAATAAAATATTATAATCTATTTTTTTTTTCGCGTGTGTGTTATCAATAAATAATTTAACATAAAATATATAGTCCGGGACCGGTGAGAAAATTGAAATACAATAATATAAGTACCTATTTATAATATATTTTATACTCATACTTGACAGTTGACATTATTACAATAATAATAAAACGTGTTCGTAACTATCCTTAAATCCGCAAAATGTTGTTAGACATCAATAATATTGAAAACAGTACGTTTCTGTTCTAAATATTAATTCGTCGTGTTTATAAAAATTTAAATAATGCTAAAAATTTCATATTACGTAAGTATATCACAACCGTGGTTACTTGTATTTTTATGACTGCATTACGGTATATGGTTACCAATCGTAATCTTATGAGCTATATTATACTCGAGTAATATTATTTTGTTCGTATATCGTATGTACCGAAAGTTAAAAAAAAATTATTCTATACGTTACCTGCGTACGAAGACGGGTCGATCGCGTTCAATAACATAATAATATTACGTGTAAGAAAATATTATAAACGATGTATTTTGTACAAGAAAAAACGATGCTATCTCTCGTGGTCCTGAAGATGCTGTGTCTCGATGAAATAAAAACTTGCGCGATTCGATCGAAAATGAATTTATCCGACACGGTAGTTATAAATTAAGGAATTGATGCAAATTGTTATTGATGCAAATCGAGATTTAATATTATATTTAACACGGATATTATTAATATAATCAATCGAAACAACTTTTTTTTTTTTTTTTTTAACCGAACCGCGTCATCCAACGGATATGTACGACAAAACGTTTATAATTTTATAATCCCAAACGACGACTGACCGAACATAACACGATATGATTTTCTCGTTTACACGCATAAATCGTCAATTATTTTCATCGTTTATTATACCGACGACGACGACGATGTGAGTATAAAACGCAATGACGTTAACGACACGTTATAATAATTATTTATTAATTATTATCTTAACGATTATTACTTTTCAAAAATAATTATTACCGTTAATTTAATAAATGATCGTTTAAACGGTTTAAATTTATTGTCAGTATTATAGAAAGTTTTCTTATATTACTATATACACCCAAATTATAATAATTATTATTATCCTAGTTGCGGTAGAGTATACAGAGCGTTTTAAAAACACGACATTAAATAAATCTATACGAACAATAATAATAATAATAATATTAATACTCAAAAATATTTCTATTTCTAGTGAGAAAATATAAACAACTATAATCCAACGACGTTTTATTTAAAAAAATATTTTGTAGTAGATTTTATATTATTTAAATTTATCCAATTATTTCGCTGTAAAAAACGACTTTTATATGAATGGCAAAACAGTTAAACGACGACGAGATAGCGTGTAAAAAAATAAGAACGAAAATTTTTTTTTTTTATTTAATAAAAAAAGCAATTGACCAAACCGTTATTATGATAATATATCGATGTGCGTATATTACCCGCGGTTTCGTTTTAAAATTTAAATTTTCCAAAATGTGTTATTGAATTTCGTCACGTGGAAACTAAAATCAACCCGCGTGACTTTAGCAAAAATATATTCGGTTGAAATACTAAAAAGAAAAAATTCGTGTATAAAACGCGTTACTAATATTATAAAATTCTAAACCGTTTTAGAACATAGTTTGTATTCTCGAAGAAGAACGACTCCTAATCGCCATAATAATTTCATGACACATTATACCCACAACAAGGTGAAAATATGAGGAATTTCCTCAAAAAAAAAAAAAAAAAAAAAAAAACAATATGGATTACAATATTATTATGTACCCGAGTTTTGAATATTTTTTAGGTTATAAATTTATTATATTTTATAACGTAATATTTTACGATGATCGCCACGCGTTACTCGTATAATAATAATAGTAATAATAATATCAATAATAGCCGTGCTCGAATTTAATTTTAATTTAAAAAAATAAAATATAAAAAAATTTAATTTTAATTTATTTCTAAACGCGATTTACGTAATAATAATAATAAATAATAATAATAATAATAATAATAAATAATAATAATAATAATAATAATAATAAAACTATCGAATTATGATTTATAATATTATTATAAAATGTATATTATATATTATGTGATGACATGCACGTGCAGGTACTAAATTATTAAGCGATTAGTCTCGTACCGATTAAATATTACACTTCCGAATCGCACTTTATATTACGTAACGACGATTTTCCCTTGAATTTTTTAATGTCTCGGTATTGTATTTTTTTTTTTTTCGACGAAATCGTCGTTGATCGTCGCGCCAATTATTTATTATACGATATTATTATTCTATTATATAAATCGCACGTGCTGTTTTAACTGAAGGTCGTCGGATCGTCGAGTCAATAAAAATTATGTACCTATTATTATCTTTTTTTTTTCTTTTTTTTAATCGGCGACATTTCCATAGGCGCAAATCACATCGATTATTATTTTTGATAATATCATAAGTTGTGTAGGTAACGTTCCGATTAACGTCTCATATAATAATGTTTGGTGTTTACCTACTTCATTTTTTTATTTATTTTTTATTTACGTTAAGAACAGGAAACATAGTAAAAAAAAAAAAATGTTTAATCGTCAATAATATTCATTTTCCGAGAGGTTAGATTTTTGCATGTTTTCAATATATATTTTTCTTTGTAATAACTTAAAAAGTAATGTTGTTATCATTAGAAAAAAAAAAAAAATAAAGATTTTTTTTCTGCAATCGGCAAACACTTTAAAACTGCCGAGAGGAAATATTACCAAGTAGATAGGTACTATAATGTATTAAATTTATTGTAATATTATCACGAAACTTCCGGAATAATTAAAATAAACGATTTTATATTATATTATTATCCGTCATAAAAATCGATGACTGTCTACATCTCATAATAATAATTATACGCACTTACCTGATTTCTCGATTCAGTCGTAATCACGATTTATTAACAATCACTGTTATATTATAAACAATTTTAAGATTTATTCCTAAGATGGATCTATGAAATTTTTCATAACACCGTTCGTCTTTTTATCGCGTATAATTTGTAGGAAAATCGCGTCACACGTTTCTTTTTCTATACATAGGTACCTATTTTATAAATTTTATTTTATCAGTAATATATTTCGAATAACCTTAAAATTAATTTATTACTCATAAATTTCTATTTTGAAATATTATCAAGGTGAAAATTATATTTTGACTTAAACGTTTTAATTTATTAGTATAACTGGTTACATGTAAATTAATATTTTTCATATTTGTTCCAAATAAATTAGCAAAAAATATTATGCTAATATTGAACGTTCAAATTATTTATTCGTCAAAGTTAAACTTGGAATAATTGAAATTGTATTATATCGTTTAAGGTGATTATGATTATACGTACTGTTTTTTATATTTTATCAAACGAACAGGAAACTATGGAAAATACTCAAAATATTTCTTTAAACTTTGAAATGTTAATAAAATAATAATAATAATAATAAAAAAAAAAAAAAAGACAAATTAAATAATGTATTATTCCTTGATAGTTAGAGTGATATTATTATTATTATTATTATTTTATTTTTATTTTTTGATTTTATTTAACGATATGACCTCCACTATGACCTGTAAATAATTCTGTAGGTAGTTCCGCGTGTATTATTACAGTATTACATTATTCATTAAACACGGATTAAATCGTAAAAGACATAAACATTAAAGACAATTATTGCGTACGATAAATTTTAAGTGTATGTAAACATTCAAATATTCAATGATATAATTTAATAATAATTATTATTATTGTTGACCATTATTTTATAATATTTCCTTTTATAATTTAGCAGACAAATATTATAAATTATAATATTAAATTAAACCCTTAGTCATATTATACTTATATCTTGAAAATAAATAACTTATCGTATTTCGTGTAAAATTATTATCGTGATAAATAATATTCGTAGTCTACAGTAACTATATACGAAGAGTATACGCACACGTAATACAAAAATATATTTATTTATTTTCAAAGTATTTAAATATAATTATATAATATATAATATCAAAAGAATTCAAATTAATTTTATTGATATTTCTAGTTATTTTACTATGGTTATGGTTTTATTCTGTAAAAATTTTATATACCTACCTAAAAGGAATAGTCTATCAAAACTCATTCCAAACTTCCGAAACTATTCTGTGAACATTTCACAAAGTACAATTCTTGGAGAAATGTGATACCTACCACATGGTATTTTACCAGCGTGTCCTTTCTTGAAATTTCATCTATACTTAACTGTTGGTTCTTGGTTATCGAACGCATTTCATACAAAAAATATAAAAAGGATATTAGATAGATGTTGTATTATTGTTATTTTAAATTCATAACCATTTCGTGGCGAAAATAATTTCATAAATCTTCATAAAATTTCGTGGTACTTATTACTTCATAATATATAATATCATCGGTATAACCAGTCAAATCCCTATACTGATGCTCGCGCGAAAGGCGATTAAATAAATATACAAAAATATTAGAGAAATTTTATAGAAATTTTTATAGATTTTTTTTTTTTTTGTACTACGTGAAATATCTTGATATATATTTAATATTAGAAATTTATTTTTTTTATATTATAATAACGTGTGTCAAATAAAAATAAACCGTTAAAATGTATTTTCTTTGTCAACAAAATGATGTCAATATCACTTAACATTTAAATATTTAATATTTTAATATGTAAATGCCACATCCATTAGTTTATTAACTATTAATTTTCATGTTCCGTTACAAAACAAACCTCTACTCGTGTGTTATTACACTAATATACTCGTATTATATATGTATGATAATATTTTACTCGTAAATTATGTAAATATTTGTCTAATTTATGATTATTTGTCAAATTATATAAAAAAAATAATTACATAATAATATATGAGTAAATGAATTTTATACGTTAAATGTAATATGTGAATATAAAAATACCTGAAAAAAATTATACGAGTACTCAATTTATTTTATTTATATTGTATAGACTTGTAGTTAAAATATTACAGTGCGAAATCAAAATGTTTATAACAAATTATTTTTTTGATTTTTGTAAATTTATTATCATTTAGAAATTATTGTAACAAATATACAAAATTTCTGTACATTTTAAATTCTGAGCCAGGCAAAGAATGTATTGGTTTTACAATGATGCATGTCTTTCTTTATATATATAATATATGTATGTAAACACTTTTTCTACCCGAAATAATCCTTCGATTTTCATGAATAACATATTATGTTTGCGGTTGAAAAGTGGATGTAGTTAAGTTTAGGTAATTTTTCGAATTTCTCAAAATTGATTCTATGCAATAGGAAAAACGACCAAAGAAATGATGAAAAAACGGCATTTTCACGAAAACTAAAATTTTGACGAATCTATTTCAATTTTTCACGATAACTCGAACAATTTTGTACTTGGAGACTTAAAATTTTTATTAAGTGTTCACATAGGTAATACATTACCTATTTTTTAAATGTATCTAGGTAATAAAATTATATTCTACGTTATGTCGTATTCAAATATTGATTATTATTTACTACAATAAGAACAAAACGCATAGAGTTATGAGGGACGACAATCGTCTTTTTAAGTAAAATTAAAACGTATAATACCTTTTTTTTTTTTACACAATTTTAATAATAAAATTAATCATAATATTATACAATACCTATAATGGTGATATAGTTAATAGTGAAAAATATTATTTTTAAGAAAAAAATCAATAAATTTTAGTCTACGAAATAATGTTATTCTATAAATTATATTTTAATAATAATTCATAATTATTGACATTAAATGTATATTTTTTCTAAAATTAATAATTAAAATTTCACACAAACACTCGTATTATGTATTAAAAATAGTTGATGTAAATTTTAATATAAATGTTATATTACATAAAAGTATACGACTTAAATATATTATTTGTAACGTGTAGTATATAAAAAAAAAAATAATAATTATTATTATAAATTTTTATTTAGTTATCAGGTAAAAGATTTATATTATTTATGGACTTAACTTTAGTACTTATCACGATATAATCATTATAATTATTATTCGAAACGGGTGAAAACATTGCATTGTGTTTTATTAATATCTTATGTCGTATTATTATGATACATAATTTTACAAGGAAAATATAACATTTATTATTTTAATTAATTACTATTTGATAATTTATTTATTTATAAACACATAATTCGTCGATTTGATGTTATATTTTGTTCAGACATTCAACACCATTTTTCGCCTGCGAATAAAAATTAATTTAACAAGCTAATTCTATAATACATGACGATGTCTCATACAGTCATACCCCATCGATATTGATAAAATAATGTTTTTCTCGTGTCGACAAGAAATATTGATTTTCTAATATCGATAGACCAAGAACATAATATTATTGAAATTAAATTTTTAGATATTTTTGTTATCTCCGAAAATTATTTTTCACGATATAGTGTCGGGTGAAAAGAAACGTAACGTCACGTGTTTTTGTAATTACGACAGAAGTACAAAACTCAATAGCTGAATATTGACAATAATTATACACTTCGAACAAATTTTTTACCGAGGTTCTGGTATATTATAAAAATAAATTTTACAGAGTGTCTTTGAAATAATGTTATCCGGCAAATGACTATATACCTTATATGTTATATCCCTTATGACTTTGAATAAAAATTATTTTTTCTAAATCTGTTTTTAAATTATTTATATTTATCCAAGCACAACAAATTTGGGAATTTTGAACATTATTATTTTTATACTTTAATCAAAGAGTAGATTGATAAAATATAAAAAAAAAATTGAATATTTTTGCATAATTCAATATTTTATTTTCCACTTATTAAATTTAAATATGAAAAAGATATTAGTGTTAAACATATTAATTTTGAAATTCGGTCGCTCGTTTTCTACAAATTATTAAAATGTATAAAAACCTAGATGTTTATCTTTTCATTGTTAAACAGTAATTTCAACAATTACTTACATTTCAATAGCAATGTAGTACGTATTAATAAGTTGTAGGTTACAAAAATCATAAATAATAAACTTTTAAAACCGGTTTTATCTAAGATAATAAACAAATTTCACAATCCACTGGTGTTAACACCGTTTAAAAAATAGGTAGGTACCTATTTTTAGCTATTAATACGTAGATTAAAAAAACGACTAATTTTTATATGAAAAATTGATATTTAGTTTAGACTTTTACAAAAAAAAAAAATTAAGTTCAATTTTAAAGTATTTCTTTTATAAAAAGATTTTTGAAAAATGTCGCATTTCCATATATTATTTAGCTTTTAATACATTAATTTTATTGTCAAATACTGAAAAATAAATGTATGTAAATATTGTTTATGTGCTTATCCACAGTTGTGGGATATATGTGTAGACAATAATATTATCAATACGACTAAAGTCCTCGAAATTTAACACTAGATAATAAAAAAAAAAAAGGTCATTATTATTATCGGTACAATTTGGGAATCGAACGTTCCGTATTTTCTACCTTTCTTTTTACACTCTAAACCTAAACGTAAACCCATGAATGTATATTTATTTATACGTGTCAATATATTCATACTTTGACATACTTAATATTTTATGAAGTTCATTTAAAAATTGAATATCTAATATTTTAAATTTTCATTTTTCACGTCTAAAATACAATACAATAAAAAAAAAAAAAAAATATTCCACTTTGGGATACGATTACAATTTTATTTTAATAATTCGTAAAAATAAATAAATTTCACGTAGTTCAATAGTGTGGTAGTTGTTATCGCCCCTATTCCATGGAAAATGTACGAAACAAAATTTGTAATTATTTCTGAATTATTTTCGTGCGGTTGAATATCGTCTAATTATTAAATAACAAAAATATTATACTTTTCTGGGTAATTTGAAAAAAAAAAGTATTTTTTATATTATATTTTCTTCTGCGTAGACTGTAAGTTGTAAGTAGGTACCTATAATGAGGATTATGTTATTCTAAATGATTTTAACAATATTATAATGACCTTTATTTTACCCGGGTCTGCGTGTTGTTTTTGTTTTCGTTCTCAGAACAAATGCATCAATGTGGTTAATCTCTGTACGAGGAATATCGTTGTAAAATACATTAAATATTCAATTATGTCTAAAATCGAATACAAAATTGACCCGTCGTTGTCGTAGTTGCCGTCGTACGTAGGTATAATTCTGAAACATAAAAACACGACATCGATTTTTAATAAAATATCATTGATTGTTTTCCTTAAAAAAAAAATGATAAAAAAAAAATTACGTAAATAAATACCAAAAAACACATGCGTGTTCGTTAAAATGTGATATAAAAAAATATAGAAACGTTTTATCGTCTATACGTTTATATAGAATTGTATACCTACTTACAATATTTCAGTAATTATTATGACGATTTGATTTGAGACTGTATGAAAATATGAATACTACATGGAATATTATATCCTTGAAATGAAATACGCCATAATAATGAAATATTACATTGTCATGTAAATTGTGTGTTAAATCATAATAGAAAATTAATAAAAAAAAAAAAAAAAATCGTTTAAAAAATTATAAAACTGACTCGTACGGATAAACGAGATTTATGAAAATATGATATTGAACGTAGGAAATTCTGGCACAAGCTTTCATTATTCAAATTCGCAAAAAGTAATGTTTGGTTTTTTGACGTTCCTATAGGTAATTTAAATAAACGGAAAACAGTTTAGACTTGTGTTGATTTCACAAATATGAAAAATATAATATTATGTAATTAATAACGAAACCAATAAAAATTATTTACACACACACATATGAATATATTAATTGTTTATTACTTAAATAATATTAACTTGTCAGCTACGTGTCGGATGATTCAAATCTGTTTCCTCGTTATTATTATTCATTATAAATGTTATAATATTGTTTAGTATAATACGTAATATACAAACGCATAATAAATCAGAGGCATTATATTCTATAGCAGGGGTGGCGAACCTTTTTTGGGTCAAGTGCCAAAATTTAAAATCAAGTTTTTTGAAATATGCTCGCATGCCAATAAAAAAAAAAAATGAATTTTCCTAAAATACATATTATTAAAATCATTAATATTAGGTATTTATTATAACATTTATAAACACATTTTCTTACCTATTATTAAAAACTTTTAAATTTGATTCTTAAAATTTCACATACTAAAGTTTAAAAATATAATTTTTTTTAAGATAAATAATATTCTTTTAAGTTTTTAAATTTTGCGTGCCACTGAAATTTGGTCAACGTGCCACTTCTGGCACGCGTGCCATAGGTTTGCCACCCCTGTTCTATAGTTTACTACGTAATGACAAATTTGAATATTGTCGTTCTACAATAAATACTAAAAAACTTTGTTGAGCGTTAATACGATTGAGAAAGTTAATTGATTTTTAATATAAAATCGTAACTTCGTATTCGTATTTTCGATTAAAAAAAAAAAATAATAAATAAACTGTTCAAAATAAATAATTTCAGTGTTAGACTTAATAAATTTAATATTAATAATATATTAGACTTTAATAATAATTTTAGATTTTAAGTCGAGCAAAAAAAAATAATGAAAACAATTTTTTTTTTATTTTATATACAATAATATATTACGTATTATAATACGTTAATATATCATAATATATGAATATTCTGTTGGACAACTATTTGATAATAATATTAAATATATATCTAGTATAGTATAGGTAAGTAGAAAACTTTAAAGTATGAATATTGAAGTTTAACTAGATTTTTTTCAAATAATATTTATTCATTAATAGTGGACGATTGTACACAGGATCATTAAAATTGTATGTATGCTGTTACAGTAATATTATTATGTATTAATGTTATAATTTTATACAAAATTGAGAAAAATAAATTTAAATTTTTTTTTAATTTTTACAGAAAACGACATTTGTAAATCGAATTGAATCTTTTTCATATTTGATTATAATATACAATTCTAATCGTCCTTTTATCTATACAACATAATATTTATTTAATGATATAACATATCATGAAAATGCTCATGAATATTACAAAGTAAAAATATTTTTGGGTTTTCTAGTATTTCATCGTTGGCAACTATAATTTAAAATATGAATTCAAGGTGAACCTTTTAGTAATACTATATATTTTATGAAATTATCAAAGTTGCATGAGCTCAAAATTATATTTAATTCGATCTCAATAATTTATTACTTTATTACCAGCCTAACCTAATTCTGGAACTGTTATAAAATTCACAACTGAACCATCCCACTTTGTACCGACACGATAGTAAATAAAACGAAACAGTTACCTAATATCTGGAATCCTTAAAACTAACTCTCAGATTTGTTGTCTTCGTATCATCGTATCGTACATATTGATAATCCCAAAAAGTTTTAACATAAAATTAAATATAATATAAAACACATCGTTCCAAATATAATCCGATTCGTTACAATATAATATACAAACAATATTAAATTCAAATTTTAATATCTCATAATTCATAGACACGACTTTATTTTATTAAAATTTTTATAAAATATTAATAGGTTTTGTTCTTTAACGTTAAAAAATACAATTTGAGATATAATAAATTTTAAATTTTATTTTGATAAATTCAAAATTTTTTGTACGAGCTCTTTTTAAATTTCTATCTTTGTCTAAAAATGTGATTTCTCAACTTAAATTTTATAATCAACTTCATTTGCGGCTATACCTGTATACCTACTCGCAATTAAATAAAAATTGATTATTTTTAATTCGTTTCAAATAATTATTTTTAACTATTTTTATTGGAAGTGTTATGCAATCCAATAAATGTATATGAGTGCATTGATATATTTTTGTAAAATGAGTAATGACGTGATCTCGTATCAAAAACCACCACGTATGGTGATGTAAACATCACGCGCACATATGACTAACGTTATCGTGCGTTCAATATTTTTCAATTTTTTATTTCATTATTGCAATTCAAAAAACGTTCTTGGTTACAAGTAGGCATAGAATATTTGATTTTATAAAGGAATTCAATGTTTTCGCAATATAAAATTTCTGACATATATTATATTATATACCTACCTACCTAATAATTCTACGTTTATAATATGGGCAAAAAGAAAAAAAAGGTAATTCAAAATAAGAGCACGAAAATAAAAATATTATATACCTACCTAATATAAATTATAAAATGAAAAATATTTCAATTTAAAATAAAATGGAGTTCGTGAATTTTATAAGAAATTTAGACATTAATATTTTAATGCATTCTCGAAATTCTGGTGAAAGTCGACAATATAATGATAATGGTATGTTTTTCAATACATATTTTACATATTGAAAAATAATTATTTATTTTTCTAATCTTTGTGACATTAGTTATAGTAACGAATGGAAATACAAAAATATAAAAATATCAATTGTTCGAGCAGTTTAGTTAAATAAAATATAACATATATTATATTTTTTAAAAATATTTTTATATCTAATATCTATGTAAAATATAGAAATACCAAGGGTGTATCAAATCGAAAAATAAATAAAATAAAATTAAGTGCAATACAGTTAATATTATGTTCGAAAAATAATTATTGTATTCTTATTATGTTATTGCTCTACCATTGAAATAACTTAATTATATTATTTCGTAATTATGTGCTAAATCAAATGAATTAACGATATCGAGAAAAATATTTATTTAGATATGTTTAAATTGTAAAAGTAATCACTTTTTATGTTTCATAAGTTAAAACGTCTACAACTAAAAATTGTATATAGAATATACATAACGACAAACGACATAACGTAAAAAATACTCGATAAAAATTTCATTTATGTATGAATTCCTATCGAATTTTAATATTATTTACTCGGAATTTTAATTTCATAACGTGTTTACAAAAGAATCACGTTTAATAATTTAAAATTATATTTTATTATTTTATTCAATTTTATACATATTTTGTAATATACTTTATTTTCTCCAAAATCAATAAAATTAATACATTTATATTTAATGACCATTAGTTATTCATGTGGTTTTACAGAACTCTGTGAAACGTTGACAATAGGGTGGTAGAGGGTTCATATTATGAAATAGTATTATTCATGTTGAATGTTTATAATAATATATAAATACCAAAGTTTCCTTTCTTAACGTATAAAATTCAAGAATAAGAGTGACAGTAACGTCGAAAAATCATAAAAGTCATCGAATTTGAATGAACGATAGTAATCTCATAGTCATAATATGTATATTTTGTTTCGAATAATAAATTTAAAACTAAATTAAATTTATGATTATAACATTTACTGTGTTCGTATATCATGAATGTATCATGTATCTATAAAATTTCCAAAAGCCCAAAATAGATTCATCGTTTATACTACAAACATGACGAATTTTCATACGTTTAAAAAAAAATTTTAAATTTTTTTTAATATTTTATTGAAGCTCAAATATATTTTACTTAGTTCCAATCAATTGTGAATATTACATTTATGTTTTTTTTTTTTTTTTTTTTTTTAGCTGTTTAAAGTATAAAAAGCAAGGGGATGGATACTGATGTGGAAGGATAGAGGATAGCGTTAAACTTTGATTATCATTTGAATGCAATGATAAATCATTACATTCGAAAAACGGTTCTAACCGAAGTACTGTCAGATTTGGGTATTTAGGTGACTCATTTAGGGGTTTTATGATAAATTATTCATATTGAACGTGGAAACTGATAAATGTAAAAATTTTATTCAATACATATACTGCAGTCTGATGAACTTCGCTTAAAATTATTTTCACGAATGTAATCATTTATCATTGCATTCAAATGTTAATGAAAATTTAATACTGGGTATCCTCTTTAAACCTCTAACCTTTCCCTGGTTTTTTTAGTCTCTAATTTATTATATCCCTTGTTGATATTAGACATATTTCAATATTATTATTATTATTATTTAAAATTATTTAATTTTCTATCATTAATTAATTTACTGCATGTATGAACTAAAACTAGCAGCAATGAGTTGAGAATTGAAAGTTATATTGAACTATTTAAATTATTATTAATACAATAATACTTATAAGGGTATTAATAATTTAATGGTCGTTTTGGTGTTTTAATGTGTTCTGCACTTCTGCTAATAACGTATTTAAAAATTTTCAAAAATAATTCGCAAATTCAATATCATTTAAATTTACGTCAAACAATGGTTTTTTTTGTAAATAATTTAACGAAATCAAAATTTTACTATTTTTATCTGGAACGAATTGAATAAAAATTCTACATTAACACATAAACATAATGAATTGAATAAAATTTTAATAATATATTATACAGTGGAAACTATTAAATTTTAAACGGTTTAAACTTATTATTAGTTAAACTCGACAATTTCCAAATAATATTTCAATTTCATTGATATCACATTTTCGCTTTCATTTAACGTCTCCGATTAAATAAACGATATCAGTAATAATAATAATTATAATATGAGTAATTGTTGAAAAATTGCATTATATACTTACATTTGTAAAAACAATGGCAACAACAACTGCACTGCAATACTTTGGAAACATCTGTAAAATATAATAACCTACTTCAATACGATATGTTTTTAATGTTTAGGTAAACTAAAAAAAAATCAAAAACTCGAGATCGATTAAATTCAATATTTTAAATACAATATTTATATTAGATGTGTAATACTAAAACGACACATTGCAAAAATTAATATTTTAGTTAAAAAAAAAAAAAACATTATTGTGTTATAAATTATAAACTATAATTTTATTTACTTTTCATTTTAAAGTATAAAAACAAAAAATACTATATTAAAATTGAATACTTATAAGAAAAAATACATTTTTTTTATTCTTATAATATAATTTTTCAAAAATTACTTAATTATTATACATTTTCCCAACAGAAATTAATAAAGAAAAAAATATATCAGAATTTTAAAAGGATCAAAACAATCAAATCTTACTTAAGTACCTACCTAACTACATATTTTTGTCTAAACAAATTTAAAAAAAAAAAAAAACAAAAAACGAGACAATGTTGTTTGGTGTGTTAAGTATATCGTTTCGTTTTCTTTTTCTGCTAACATAAATAAAATATTATAATTAGTTGATGTCTGTAAGACGAATAATCCGACTTTCGGTCATTTGAGCGGATTTATACGTTGTGTTCGTTGTAATCCAATAAAAGTAATTAATGGCGATGGAATACGACATCTATTATTCATTTTGTTATTCTCGTTTAAAAGAAAGATTCTGAATGGAGCTCAATTAATGTAAATAGGTGATAATGATTAATATAAATAATTTATAATTATATTTAATGTATTATTTAAAATATTTTACCATATTAAAGAGATAAATGGACTTATCTGATTTTGTGATATTTCACATATTATTATAGTATAAAAAATAAATTATAAATATTTTTGATTTTTAAAGTTAAATTTTTATTTTATTCGTCCAAAATTTCAACTAGTTTATAAAAAAAAAAAATCAAGATTTGTAACATGAAGTTGTTTCTAGTTTATGCATCGTATAGGATTGAGTGTTTGTATTATACGTTTTTATTGATCATTAAACTTAAAAAAAATGTAATAATTTTCAATCTTTTATTCTATTCAAAGTAAAAACAACCGGAAATATTCAAAAAAATTATACAATTTAATATACAAAAATTAAATCGAAATATTATAATGTGAAAAAAAAATAATAATAATAATTCACGTTTCTTTACGAATATCGTTTTATTTTAATAATCACATTAAAATGATTTTTCTCAAAAACGTGCGCGCGAATTTTGCAATTTTCAGAAGTGGTCTCTTACATAAAAAAAATAAGAAATCTCAATACATTTTCTTGACGTGAAATTCTGTCACGAAATAACAACAAAATATGAAAATATTTATTATTCGAACCAAACTTTCTCATTCTTATATATAAATTATCAATTTATTTTTATAATTTTAGTTAAATATTATATTAAAATTATTATGCATTAATCGTTACAAATGTATTAATACTTAAACAATTCGGTGTGATAATTGTTTTTCATTCCTTTAAATTAGAAACAAATTTAATTGATTTAACTGACTTTGATCTTTGCTTTCATACTCTTTATTACAATAACGTAACAATCAAAAATACGATGCAATGGGATTATTATGTTTGTAAGGCGATTTGGATATGCAATTTACAATCAACTCAAATAAACGTAATTATTAATATAATATAAAATTAATTAACCTTTCATTGGCATGAGGAAAAATTAATTAAACACAATACTTGTTACGAATTCAAGAATATAACGTGAAATATTTGGATAATTGATAATTTAAAAAAAAAAAAAAAAAAGAAACTCTACGTCTGATCTAGATTTAATTTTCAAGTTCTGATTCATAATCGATTACGCTCGTCGAAAGAGTAAAATAATTATTTTTTTTTTTTTTTATTAATAACGCAAAAACGTAATAAACTCTGTAAGAATAAAATCGTGTAATTGAAACGTAAATAATATTTTTCTTCCTTAGATACGTCAAAATCGATGACGTCCGTGTTAAAATAATATGAGATAACCCGATTTATTTTACTATAAGTATACCGTGCGGTGATTGTAAAATTGAATAAAATTCGATCAAAACGGTTATTGGTAATTGGTAATAAATAATAATAATATATGAATGAAATGTATTCGTTGGTAAACGAAGAAAACAACGACAACGCGTTTATTATTATTTCAACAGATATTTCTTTTTGATTATATTACGATATTTCACGTGTACACTGCGTTATAGATTTAGATTTCAAATGTAATAAATCACTAGATCTTAGGTCTCATATGTTGAAATGATTTGTTGCACAGCTTTTAAGGTACTGGGATTTGTTATGAGAACTTCTTCGGATTTAAAACTTAGTAATTCTATTTTAAAGTACTTTATTGCGCGTTAATTCGTCCGATGCTCGAATATGGCTCTATTGTTCGGAATCCGCAAACAAAATATTATGATGCTTACTTAATTGAAATAGTCCAAGTGTAGATTCTTACGTTTTGCTGGTTCTCTGTTAGGCGTTTCTCTTGCGCATCACATGACTACACACAAATTTCTAATCTTCTCAAGTTAGATTCTCTGGTTGATCGGATATAATAGAAACACTGGGGATGAATTTCTCAAATAGGTTGACAAGTGGTAAAATAAATTCTCCTCGCCTTTTTTATCCCTGTTAAATTTTAAAGTTCCACAAAGGTGCACCAGATCCCACGCTCCTATTTTATTATTTCTACTCGCGCCACCAATATATTATCAAGTAAATGAACCAATGAGGCGCATAATGATGAAAGCCAATTCGAACACTCGTTTTATTTTTCCTTAATTATATTCTTATTGTTTTTTTTTTTTTTTTTTTTTTTTGCAGAACTTTGTTAATAACTTATTTTGTTAAATAACGTTGTAATACTGAAATATTTTTGTCTGCGAGCGTATTTTGTAACTAAATGTTAAAAGGGTTAGTTCCCGTTAAATATATAAATAATAATAAACAACAGTTGTATATTATACGATTTCAATTTCAGTCCTTCTATCGAATTTCTATATAGTTTATGTGCACTACGCATAAGTCTTGCGTGCATGTAATATTGATTTTAACATCGACGGACGAATTATTCTTGTGAACATAATAATAATAAGGGATAATAAAAGGAGGGACGAACCGCGTCGCATAAAAAATGTAAAAGGACAACATCCCTTAAAATTAAATCAACGATTGGTTTTCGGTGTGCTGCAGCAGCAACGAAACGAACGATTTTAATTTATTTAATGTACGTCATAATAATGTTAATATGTGATGTTATTACTTGGAAGTAGCCGGCCATCGGCAACTGGTACATGGCGAATAACAAGAACGCCGCGGACACGATCATGACCGCCCGGAATTTATACTCGTTCCCCATGCGGAATGACTGGGAAAAAGGCAAACGGTCGACTCGGTTTGAAGACGAACAAATAAATAAATAAAATGGCAATATTAAACAAATAAATAAAATAATATTAAATAAATAAATAAAATAATAACAATATTAAATAAGTGCTAAATTGACGTACAAACTCGTACTAAATACTCGAAATTCGTGATCGCCAACATTCACGCGTGTGTCACTTCGTTAAGTTTTCGAGTTAAATATTATTATTATTATCATTAACAGAAACATGGCACACGTACGCAAAATATTATTACGATTTACACTATGCGACAATAAAAATAATGTGTGCAGAACATCTGTGAGTCTCGCGACACTGTATAGGTTTAAACCGTTTACCAGGTAATATACTCGTATATTTTTTCAATAATTATTTCGTATGTTATTGTAAACCTACGTACCAAATTCATACGTGTTATAATTGTCGACGACCCACTTTGCATTTCAATTTCTACTCCTTTTTTTGTTTTCCTCCCGAAAAATTCTGTTTATTTAATATTCTAATAATTGAACTGCGTGTTACGGCCAAAACTATAAAAAAAAAATATTTAAAAGAATTATTAAAAAAAAAAAAAAATATGAAAAAAATCTTATTTATTTATTTATACAATATTATGACATTTTTAGAATCACATGAAATATAATTTTAAATTCCGAGCGAAACTCATTGGTTTTACAATGATGTGAGTCTTTTTTTTTTTTTTGTTTTTAGGTATGAAGACAATTTTACTACCCGAAATAATGCTCCGATTTTCACGAATAGCAATATAACATAATGTTTCCGGTTGGAAAGTGGCTGTGTTGGCACTTTATTTAAGTCATTTTTTGAATTTCTCAAAATTGACTCTATGCGATAGAAAAAACGACAATTTTCACAAAAACTGAAATTTCAACGAAATAGATTTCAATATTTCACGATAAATTGAAAATTTTATTGGGTGTTCATAAATATAGGTATACTATATAATATATGTGATAAAATTTTGGAACTGTTACGTTAATTTTTTTTATTTACATTTGCATTTTATTACTCAAATATTCCTTAGTTATATTTAATAGAATATAAGAAGAGAATTGAATAAGACTGGGGAAATGAAAAAATGTGCGGTTTAAATTTCGTGTCTTTAGTAAATTAAATTGTAACGGATTTAATATTGTTACATCAATAAAACTCTTTTATCAATCTTCAAACATTTATTAATTATTATTTATTACATGGATAATGCGATTATAACTGCAGATATTAAATAATTTTTACATTAAACAATGGTACGAGTATATTTTTGACTAATAAATGCAAATGTATCATACAGAAAATGTATAAATTAATATTTCGTGTAATTCCAAATGTAATAATATTATAAAAATAAATAAATAAATGTTCATATTTTTTTAAAAAAATTTGTTTTTGTTTCTTTTTTATGAGTTTTTTTCGTCCGCCTTGAGCATTTCTAGTTTTTCCCGGGCATTATTAAGCTATGCCAAATTTCGACTTTTTCCTGTAACATTATATACGTATATAATGTGTGTCAAATGATGACGTCTAACAAAGTTGAAATGAATTGTTTTCTGTATTAAATTTTTCATAAAATTTAAAATCAATCTTTTTTTTTTTTTTTGTTAGGGGTTAAACCCCTATTAACCCTACCACTCCTTCGTTAGGTTAGGTCCACTTTGCGATATAAACGGTAAAACAAAAAAACAAAATAGTCCATAAAATTACAAAATATTTCAATATCGAATCGTTCTAAATAATAATTGCGTCTTAAATAGGGCTAGTATACGCACATGGCACTTTGGATCTAGGTAATAATTTCAAAAAAAAAAAAAAAAAAATGTCCACGAAAAAAAGTTCTGATAAAATTGCTCGGTTACAAAAATAGCCAAATACAAAATCGTTCGGTTACATATAAATCACAAAAAACTATAATACGATACTCGTACATGGAATTTTACCTGAGATTATCTTCTTATATTCGTATCATTAAAATCAACGCAGTTAACAGCTATCAACTATAAGATAGTATAAAAAAAAATTATATAATATAATTTTCAAAACTATACAATAAATTGTAATACCTATGCCGGGTTTCATGAAAATTTACAGAACCGATAACAAGGAAACCGTTCTGTAAAACTAAAAACTGTTCTGTAAAATTAATAAATTTGAACAGATAAGAAGTTATCGATTCGATAACTTATAGGTCAGATTTTGGTTCTGTAAAATTTACAGCACCGTTTAATAATTTCCTTATCATTAATTGTTGTTATCATATAAAGATAATTGAGTACTTTTCTAGTTTATCGGGCATTTTTTTTTTTTTTTTTGATCTTATGTAGTTTTATCTGAAAAATAATGGTGCAATAAGAATTTTGTGCAAACTATTATTTTCGAATTTATGGCAATTTAAAATTTCATAATTGTGACTTGTGTTTTCAGTTTAATAAATATAAATAATATTATCTAAAATATAAACATATTATATTATATTATATTTGAAAAATGTCTTTGTTATCCTCATCTGATGATTCTGATGATGATATTGTTCATCAAATATTAATATTTTCAATAATATTTTTATATGGTAAAATAAGATCAATTAAAATAGATATTTCATTTTCTGTAAAGTTCCTGCCCCTCGTTTTGTCATCTTCCATTTTTTTAAATTATTTTAAATTAATATAAAGTAGAAAACTAGAAACACAAAATTAAGTTTCCCAATCACAATTCACAATAAACAATAAACATAATGCCTTAAAATTTAAAATTTATAATAAACTACATTCTTATCATAAAAATGTATTATCATATTTTGTAACAACCACATACTAGTTAAAAGGTTAATACCTCGGTTAATACATTATTTAGTACAATTTGCAATATTTTCATGAAACGCAATCTGTTCTTTAACTCAATATTATACAGAATGGATAAATTATCGATTCAGTACTTTACAGAACTATTTTCATGAAACCGGCCACTACTGTAATAATGTGATAATCGACTATCGTTTCTTGGGGTCATTTTTATATTTTTTCCTGGGCATTTTGTTCCATGTACAATTTTACCGAACGCAATGACACTTATAGCAATGTCATTTTTGATACTTTGTTCTGTTTGTGAAATTTTAATTTCGACAGATATTTCTTTTTATTAAAATTTTTTATTACTATTTTTACTATAATATTATTTGTATATTATAATATGACGCTTTTTTTATTTTTATTTTTTTTTGTTAATAATAATTTTAATATTAATAATAATTTAATTTGTGGACGGCTTATAAAAACGATACGATGAACGGATGATTAAAAATGACGAAAATGACGAAGGTTGTGACCCACATTAATAAAATAAAATCGCGCAAAAACGCCCTAAAATAATTATAATTATTGTTACGGTACCTTACGTATATTCCGACCGCCAGTAGTGGAATATGAATATTATTATTATTATTATTTTTTTTTATATATATTTCTTTGGTCGGAGGAAAGAAAAATATATAATATTAAGTATTTTATGACATAACGCTCTAAATTAAATTTACCAGAATTATTTTTACGTTTCGTGAAAAATTTAATATAATATATATATATATGTGTTATTTTTAATTTTCGTTGTTATATTGTACGACACGAGCCCGACAAGAAGATTCATCGAGTGTATAAAGTGTAGGTATGTAATGTAATTTTGAAATTGAAATGTAGACGTGCTTTAAGTTCCACGAAATCGTATTTTCTTCGTTTTGACTCCGAGCCACACACGTGCGTCGGTTACCGATAAAGTTATATACATAATATCATATTAATTTTTACCGGAAGATTATATCTTATAAAAATATTATGATAACGTGTTTTTCGTAATCATATTTTTCATCCCGTCGGTTTGAATTGATAACGAATTGATAACGAATTAAACCGCGATAACGTGCGTAATTTAAATAAAATGATTAGGTACTTACCTATATAATACGAATCTGTCAGACGTAATACCTATTTTATAATAGTCTACACGTATGATGCCCTCCGTTTCGCAGAAGACATTGCATGGCGTATACGAGATCGAAACGAAACCATCACGAGTAATATTTTTTTTCTTTCCGCACAGATTCTTGTTAAAAAAGAAAAATCCGTTCCTTTATAGCTTTCTCGACACGATTCTCAGTATTTCTAAACCGATAGAGTGTAACTCTTATATTTTATTTTAATGATACGACGCATACGTCCGTATTTTAAATCGAAATCTTTCCCGTATAAATTCGATTCGTTATAATTTCGTTTCGTCAATACGAGTTTACTATTATTATTTTAATTAAACTAACATGATACGAGTACTATGAATAATGGCATTTGGATATTATAATAATTATAAATAAAATTTAAAACGAACGAGATATTCCGACTGATGAATTTTATTCGTTTAATTGAAACGTAAATCAAATTTGAAAAGAAAAGAAAATTAACAAATTCAATTCAAGCGTTAATTTTAATATGTTTAAATTTATTATTTTTCTCTTTTTTCAATTATTATAGCGCAGTCGTAACGAATTTATCGAGAGGATTATCCAAGTACAAATAAACGAATATTATTTTTAATAATATAATAATTAAATTAAAAACATTTTTTTTTTCAATTTTTTAAAAAATATATTTTCATTTGTAAATATACGTTTAATTTAAATAACAAACGGGGAAATATAGAGTACACGGAAAAATATTATTAATAATATTTACTAAAATAATGTCGACACGGCCAATAATTATTGTTTATACTCAAAATTGAATAATAATAATAATAATAATAATAATAATAATAATAATAATAATAAAAATAAAAATAATAATAATAATAATAATAATTTAAAATTTTTTATGCGTGCAGTACGTATAATAGTAGTATAATAATATTGCGCAAAATATGTCATAAATCATGAAAATTTTTCTTTTAAATATTACAAATTCTGTGAAAAATTTATATATAAAAAAAAAAAACTTTTGTTTTAAAGTAATTCATTCGGTTATATATACGTTTACAAATAATCATAATATCTTTAAGTATCCTAAACATTCAAATATCTTTTCTAATATATTTTATTTTATTTTAAAACCAGAAAATTGATACTTTTTATCGTCGTATTGGCGTATTTCAACAATTAGTGCGTTTGGTGTAAGCTGAGGACGGCAAGGGCAACATAATACATAATAATTGATGGATATTCCATTAAAAAATTTAAATTTTGTGATTTTTGGGTTTTTAATAAAAAAAAAAAAAAAAAAAAAAAATTATAAAATATTCGCAAGTACTCAATTTTATTTTAAATTTTCTAATGTCAAATTTCAAAAATTAATTCTATATAGAACGATATTGACGATATTTATCAATCCAATAATTATATACGTTCAAGTACGAGCATCTACTACTTATTACTTTAATTTTGATTTTTGAGTAAATCATCCACATGAATTTTTAAATCCGATTATTTCGATAGTTTAGTTACAAACATCACTAAAAATCACAAATTACATATTTATAATTTATATTATATCATACATAACTTTAACAATATGTCAAAGGTTAGGCACGTCTTTTAGTTAACTAATTAATTTGATTTAAACTTTTGAACTCGTAGATAATTAATTATTTAAAGTAAGCATTAAATATTAATATAAAGTTTGTGAAGTTTTAGCTTGACAATTTTCGGTTAATTCTCTGAATAAAATAGTTTCATAAAGCATATTAATATCGAATTTAATTATCAGTTGTTTTTAATTTATTAGCGCTAAACACACGATAAAAATAATTTTTTATCAATTTTTTATCATTTCATTTTAAAATGAACGTGTTAATTAAATTTTGGTTTTTCAGCTAAATTGATTTTTTTTTTTTTTTTGAACATCTAAAGTTCTGAGTAAGTCCAGTTTTGACTTTTCGTTGTGTATATAATAAAGTAGGATCGTTGAATTAACTTAACGCGTGTACAATATAATAAAATATATTACAGAAACAAAGTATTCTATTTAACGATAACACTATTAATAAAATTTACCAGGATTTTATTATACATTATGTTATTTTTTATGAATGTATACAAAAATAAATTGAAACGATACAATTAAAAAATAATTAAAAATCACGTGACTTAAGTATTAACACAAGATAAAATTGTTTTTTTTTTTTTGTAATAATTTTTCAATATCATATTGTAAGATTAAAAAAAAAAAAAAAAAAAAATTATAAAAATATAAAATAAATTAAACAGGTATAATAGGTAATAATATATTATCGACGTTTAAAATTTCAATTTGTTACAAAAACAATATTGTACAAATTAGACAATTTATTTTAATCCAAAACATCGGAGGATAGGCCGCGGCGATACTTAATTAATAATAATATAGTTGGACGTATTTTGAATTAAACACGTCCGCTTAAATCTAAACGTACGACTATCAACGAAAGGACTTACAAACGATAATAGTATTTATAATAAAAAAAAAAAAAAAAATAGTAAAAGTATAGTACGCTCGTATTTGGTATATATTGGCACATAAATTATTTACAACGTCCGCGTTTCACATATAATAATATATTATTGTTATTGTTAATATTATTTTAACGTTAAATCGATTCGGGGGTCGAGTGATGGACGACGACTGGCGAGGCTACACGAACGACGAAAACAGCTTAAACATTTGTCTGGTGTTGAATCTACATTTTTTATACTCCTTCTGGCAAGCCATCACGTCTTTTTTGCTTCTTCCGAGGTCCATGGCTTTTCGGAAAATGTTCTTGGCCTCGTTGTCGCCAAAGTGTTCGCTGGGGCTGAAAAATTACGTAAACGTTAGTCTTTAGAATAATTCGAAACTATAATAAACCTCGAACGACGTCGAGCGATTTTAATATTTTATCATAGGTATAATATTATATTATAGAATATAATACTAAAGTGATTTAAACGCACACGCATACAAGCATACAAACGGTAAAGATGAATAAACGCCTAGAAGAAATAAACGCCGACTTTCCTTGTGATCATTTTTCATCGCGAAATTTTATATTTTTTTTTTTTTTACTTATCCGCGACACTTTACATTATATACGTCTACTTCACATAATATATATTATTACTATACATAATACGTGACTGTATAAACGATCGTAATTTATTTTTGTGTATAATTAACGTCGTCGCGAGTATAGTGCAGCACTCGGACCAAGAACGATTATTAAATACCTACGTTATAATACTTTTTATTCGTTGTACTATGAATATTATTATTTCTTGAGGAAATACATTTAAATGATAAAAGCACAAAATACGTGTAAAAGAACTATAATATATGACCTACTTGGCGAAATATTCTATAAAACTTCTTTGAGAAAATATTTTATTGGACGTTATACACACGAATTCAAAACGCAACACGACCCAAATCGTTTTATACAGTATAGTCCTAACGACAATCAAATAATCAATCACAATTATTATGCGTATAGGAAATGTCGTAGATGATAACTTTGGCTTTGCACGACAATCGTTACAATAATATAATAATTTGCCTGCCCGTATAGATTTGATAATAATAAGATTCAACGTAATAATATTATTAACGTATTTAGGGAGAGAAAGGTTTGTAACCTGCAGAGATTATTTAAAAAAAAAAAAACTTTTATGTACCTAACAGTGTTATATTTATCAAAATTATATACAAGTTAATACAACCATGATTGATTTTCAAAATATTATCATGCGAATATACCAAGAAGACTATAGTTCAGAATATGAAGAATGCGATAATATAATATTTATCTTAAAAATACTTTTTTATAAACTTATAATTAATAACAATAATGCTCGAAATTTATCGTTATTATAAAATAATAAAAACAAAAAATTACAAGAAATCAAATATCTTCATAGCACATTATATTATATCAGGCTGAATTAATCTTGTTACTTCGTGTTATAAAATTTAAAATTAGTTTTAAAAACTAATATTTTGATTTAAACTTAGAGAAACTGAGTGATTTTTTTTTTTTAATTTTACACATTATTATAATTATATTTTATAATTAATAATATTTTTGTCATATTATTACTGTAATAATTTAAAAAATTAAATTGGGTACAATTAATTTTTTTATGAACTATTTTAATTCAACTTCGAAGTAAAATATAAGTGATTCTTTTATAAGATCGTTTTTTATAAATAGAATTATTAAATATAAGTAGCGCCGTCTCAGACTATGACGACCTACTCATTTAACATACATGCTAATAACAATATTGTATTTTTTTTTTTAATCAATATTCCAAGCAACTTTATTAAGTACATTGATAAGAATAAAAGGACTTATGGAATAAAATTTCTACTTTAAGTGAAATATTCGAGATAAAAATTCGTTTATTTAAAAAAAAACAAAGGTTTCTTTTTCCAATAATTTGTAATAATATTAAATTGTATCTTAGGTTTATACTCGGAATTAATAATATTATTATTACTCGTATATTTAAAGAGTACATCTCATAGGAATAAAAAAATAAATTATTATTTTCAAGCATTCTTTTGAACTTTGCAGTCATTTTTTATATAAATTTAATAATACATTTCTGTTCACCGTAGACCAAGTTACCTATTTTGCAAATAATTATCGAATTTGTTATATTTTCTGTTTTAAAACTCGTTTATATTTTATAGATTATATTGTTATTATTGTGCTTTAGTGATCAATAACGCATCTCAGACACAAGAGGATATTACAAAATTTAATTACATATAGCTTTAAATTTAATTTCACATCTAGAGAGATTGTTTTATTTGTGGATAGAGTGCAACTTCGCAGTTTGCAATAACAAACAGTAAATAATATTATTATATTGTTGTTATATTTTTATTTAATGAACAAACTTAATCTTTAAAAAATCAAATTATGGAATTACATTGTGATGTCGAAGTCTCGAAAAATTTAGATCAAATTAACCGCGTGTTATCGTTTCTTATGAAACAATGAACATTTATAAAAATTTCGCGTTTTCGGAAACGTTTTGATTTTAAAAATATTATAAATTACCTAAACGTCACATATACGACATAACCTATATTTTGTTATAATTGAAATCGTACACGTTTGTGTGCCTACAAATTTAAAGCACGCGTAAATAATTTCCATTCTATAATTAGGTACTATCACGACAACATTTCAATATTAATTATTTCGGTTTTAATTAAAATATACCTACATGAAAATTACCTTATTACACGTTTTCACGGGATTCGCTAATGCGCGCATCAATTATAATATTATATTTGATGTCGAAACGAAACGCCTAATTAAAACATTCAATCTGCAAGCAGTGGGAAATATCAAAATTATTTTACTACATCTGTTTTTACGTTAAATTCGAATTTCAAATCGTAAATTATTATTATATTTAAAGTTTATACAAAATATAATATTACTTTTTACTTAGCACAATTATTAATCGTATTTAAATTTATACTATTGAAAAGCATCGTAAAAAATAACAATTCTTATTTTTTTTAATAATAATAATAATAATAATAAATATAAAAATGTGTTTTTTTACAGATATTACGTCGACAACGTGAGTTTCCGTATTTCCGAAATAACGTCGAGAGTCTGTTTCGTCGAATATTAAATGACTAACTTTATAATAACAAACGGTGTGTTAATTATATTTCATTGATAAAAAAAAATAATAATAATAATAATTATAACAGGATTTGTTTGATACGATATTAACAAAGTGAAAATATTTTAAAAAAATAAAAAATAAAATACGAATCATTAAAAATGTAAACAAAAATAATAATAATATTTATTACGAAACTATATTATAATTACGTGATATATTCGCATATCTGAAATGTTATGATTAAGTGCGAAACGTGTGTAATTTAAATACTGCAGTATATAGTTATTGTCCGTTTGAAATAATTAAAACTCTTTTTAATTACAGACGAGTAAAAAGAAGAAGAAAAAAAAGAAATAATAAATTAATAAATAAATTGTTATTGTTCGTTTCGTCGAACGAAGACGTCCGCGAAGAAAAGATCCAAAAGAAGCGAAAACACGTATCTACCTATAAGGTTAATATTTTTTCATATGAGATAAACTTGATATTTACAATGTTCGTGTTTGGTTAAAGATATATACACATATACCTATTGACCAAAAATATCAATTTACACGATTACGACAAACCGACTTTCTAATATCCATTAAAATATGACGGACGTCACTTCCAGTTTGTCGTTTTCCAACTAAGTAAGTATAAGGTCTTATGTAAAAGTTTGAACATAACATTATGATGATCGTTCGTGCATATTATAGGATAAACGTAAAACCTGCGCGATATTGTACACGCATATACGATGATATAATATTTTTTTATACTTATTATATTATATTTATTTATATTTTTATATATTTTTTTTATTTTTGTCTATTTATTTATATTAACGTAATAATAATGATATTTTTTTGAAAAATTTTGCATTATGTTTTATTTAAATAAACACAAGTACACGATAGTTCTTATGTCGTACCTATTTTTGGACTGAGGCGCTAGTAAACACGCGATGATATAGTGGAAATCTTGTATATTATTTTTAGTGTGCTCGTATAATAATTATAATAATAATGCATAATAATAATTGTTATTATTATTATTACAACACAGAATCGGAACGATGTGCGAGAGGAAATTATAAGACGTAAAAATATTTTTAACACGCCAGTGCGTAAGTATAAAATTAAAAACAACGCGTGTTATTATTACGACTTGAAAATAATAATAATTATTCGAATTTTCGCGGTAACAAATCGATTTTAAATTTCGTTTCGTATAGCGATTCGTTTTGGATATTTTGTCTAAAACGATACGCCGTTCAGTTTATAATATTTTTATCAATTTTTTGTTTGTTTTTAAATTATAATTAACGATATCAATTGTAAGGAGAGTTACAAGTTATAATAATACACATCAATTGAAAATATACGACTAATATTTGCTCTTTTTAACCGCAGCGAATATAATTTAATAATATTAACTATATTATATTATAATATAACTACTCGGTATTCTGCATTTCGCGTTTTTCGATTTATCGAAATTCGATTAAATTTAAAAAAAAAAATTTTTTATACTTTCTATAGTTAATTTATTCAAACCCGTTCGAAATCAAATCTTTCGAGGTGAAAAATATACACTTTCCTCCTCATAAACTATATGTATTTGAAAACTGAAAAATGATCGGAAAAGATTAGTTTGTAATATTATTCCATAATATAATTACACTCGTTGTAGACGGTTAATATTAATTTACCCGCTATGTTTCTCGCGTCAAACGAATTTCAAACGTACTAGTTTTCAAAGGAGCTGATGGATACAATTATTATATTGTACGAGTGAAATTTGACACTTTTTATGCGTTTTCGTGTCCGACTACACATCGTTTTTTATTATTATTCTTATTATTATTATTTTTTTTTCATTCGCTAAAATCGAAATATATTTTTCGCGCTTATCGTGAACTATATACGACTGATACGTGTTATATTACGAATGATTACGAATTACGATGATAATATAATAATTATAATATAGTTACATTACCGCGGTTATGATAATAATTATACGTCCGTAAAATATACGAGAAAAAAAGTTTACGTAATACTATAGGATAAACATTATTTTAACCCGTACGCATATATTTAATGAAATAGTAATAAATCCAAAGACTTATACGAGAGTGCGATTCATAATATATAATATAATCTCACGATAAACTGGTCGAAAGCCGGCTGCGGCGATCACGAACAAGGTAGGTGTAGTACGATTTTGTATATACCTGTATATATTATACAGATGTAAGTATAATAATTTCATATTATATTCACTTCCGGACATCGATATTACGCGTCCGGTCGGTTTCATAACAATGCGGCGGCGGAATTTTTGCTTTCCGGTTTAGGATTTTTTTTATTTTTATTTTTTTTGGAATAGTTATTATAACGCCGTAATACTTTTACTAGAAACCGTCGTGAAAACGATAGATGACACCTATTACAGTTATAATAATAATAATAATATTGTAGTCACATATTATAGAAAAAAAAAATATAATTTCTCGAATTATAACTGTGAATTTGATTAATGCGAATCGGAAAAAACTGTGGTTCGACATTTTTTTTTTTTTTTGCGAGAAAGTAAATTTATCGTCGTCTATCCTAATATAGACTTAATATACTCGCATGTGCTATATACCTCTATGTTATAGGTGTACAATCCGCTATGTATAGCGGCCATTTTTTAAATATTTACAAAAATATATAGGATGATTAGGATGTAATATTTTTAAACGGGATAGAAATTTGTAAAAATTAATTTCGATAAGAATATCGCGCGTTCGTCGTGGACTCGAACACGGATAAAATTTTAATTCGAAACGATTTTAGATGAAAAACTCCGTTCGACTCAATTAATATTTTGTGCACGAGTAATATAATATTATATATTCGTATATGTATAGACGTCTATTAGACGACGAAAGACGATCATAATGTTATAATAATAATAATAATTAGGTGCCGTTATTGAATTTCATCGAGTACGGATAACACAAAAATGTATAAAGTCGGTATAAGTATGCCATATGCGGCTTTTTCGCACGACGTACACGTATATGATATATAAATATATGTTGTATTCGTCCCGAATGCGTCTTCCGCGCGGTCAGTTTATCCGACCATATCGATCGAAATACAGTCCGTTTCTCGCCTCCCGGGAATATCCGTTGCGATGCACGTCGGCCTTACAATCTATACACAGTTCTTAAATTATTTATACACGCGATTAAACCGAGAATCGACCATCGAAACCTGCGATAGTGAAAGGGCGTTCGGATTAACCGTAAACACCGCGATGCAGAGGAAAAAAAGTTTTTTTTCGAAAAATCCGCGACTTTAATAATTATATAATAGGTACACCTGTACGGTACCATGCCGATAATTTCATAATATCCCGTACGGAATCAAAGAGAATACAAGTAATATAATATAGGTACAATGTACGGGCAGTGTAGTCTCGGATTTATTTATTATACTCGTTGTATATTTTAATCGTACAATATTTTTTGTAATTATTCAACGTGTCTAATAATATTTTATAATATATCACGGAATACAAAATTCATATTGACAATAAATATATTACATAATTAGTATATTACTCGTCAGTAATATCATAACTTCGACAATTCAAAACGGATAATAATTTAATCGAAAAATAATATATTACCCATAGAACTTATACTGTAAGTAACTATAACCTATAAGATAAGGTAGTATAAGGACTACTGATAAAGTGATAAGGATAACTAATAATTATTATAATAAATTAATGAAATCGATAAAACATATTTTGCATGTCATAATAATGAAAAATAGATAAGTATAGTTATTATAACGTAATTAAAAGAAATCAGAAAGATCACGTATTCAATAAATGAAAAATATTCCTAAAAATCACCATCTTAATGAAATTGAAATGTTGACCCCGGACCCGCCAAAATTATCATACAATATTATAAAATTCTATAAATTGGCTATCTTCAAATTTTACGTAACATAAAAAATAAAAAGTTATTTAAATTTTTTACGATATATTTATATTTAAAAAAGTAATAAAATCAATATTTCATTATGGTCCATTCACTAATATAACTACTAATTTTTTAAAAAAAAGATTTCTAAAATCTTAACTTTTCAAGGAGATATTACAATGAGTAAATATAGATATGGGACATTAAACATATTATTATTCTCTTGACGAATATAATAATTTTAATTAACCTAACTTTTTTTTTATTATTATTATTATTTGTACGAATACATTAATCACTATATAGGATATACCTTGATTTGTATCGCATAATTGAAAATTATTCATTTAATTCGAGTTTAATTTCAATTTCAAACCACAAACGCTCGCCCGTAGAATATTATAAAGAGCATTTTTGAGAGAAAAATGCTCTTATTGTACGAGTAATATTTTCAACGAGAAAACTTTTTCACGTTTTGTTCCTTTTCATTCGGACAAAAATGAAAAATTATGACAATACAATACTTGAGAGACTATTTAATGAATTTAGTAAAAAGAAAAATTCGTATTAGGTACCTATATTATATTATTATATATTAACCCCTAACATTTTCCTCTATTTTATATACTATAAGTGTTCCAAAATTATGTGCAAGACAGTAATATAATTATATATAAACAAATATTTTTAGAATATTTAGATAAAATTAATAAATATTCTATTTCTTTTTTTTTCGAATACCTATTTTTAGAAAAAATATTATATGCATTTAAATAGAAGAAGCATAGTTACAAAACTTACATTTTGAAGTTTCAAAAAAAAAAAAATTATTATAATAACAGAAGGGAAAATAATATTTTTATTCCCTGATGAAGAGTAGGGTTATTCTTATTTTAAACGCGAAAAATCTATAATTACATACGTGTTTAAGAGCCGCATTAAATTTTTCTGTTCAATGAAATTATGGATTAAAATTTTGTAAAAAAATTATTTAAAATATTGCGTATTTATTATTTTTTTATGAGTTCACTTTTAACTTTATGCAAATGTCATCACTTATCACAAATAATTGTGATTTATCGGTTAATTAGGTTATCTACATTATATAGTGGGCACAGTTAGAATTCGGAAGGACAGTCGTTAGTTTTTATTCGTCCGACTTCGTAAACCCTACCGTAATAATTATTAAAGCAAAATATCGAAATAATTTATTTTCGTTAACAATTGCGCATTGTACCTACGTCTGAATGTAATGTTTAAAAAATATTATTATATTATTTCGAATCATAAATTATAGGCGTTTTTTTACGAACGCGGATGGTTTTTTTTTTTTTTAGACGTTCAGATATATAACAAAATATTATTTTAGTTGTCTCGTGTGCGTATAGCTGGGTAGTTAATTTCATAATTTATTATAAATCTCACCTGAGCAATTTCAGCAAGTTAATTTCCACCTGGTTAAGTTGATTTTGAGGTACGGCTGCTATTTGACAGATCATTTTCCTGGCACACGTCGACCTGTCTTGTCTGAGTATCTCGTCAAACTTGTAGAAATCGCTCAACGACTCGTCAACGTACGCATCGACGTGCTGCAAAATAAATCGGATCGATTCATATTATTATTTTCACATTTTCGTATGATATCGCAGAATATTATAATAATGTTAAGTTTCTGTACCCTGGGTATTATAAGTACCTATTTTCGGTTAACCCAATTTTATAATGTTATATACAGTACCAGTTATCATAAAACTATGTTTTTTTTTTTTTAACTTTTTTAAATCGTAAATTAGTAATAGGTTTGGTAAGGTTTCAAAAAATTAATACAAAATCAATAATTTTTAACTGCATAAATTATTTATATGTTGAGGTGTTTGATATTTTTGTAAAAGGTTATTGACGCAAGGTCGTTATTACAATGACACGCTAAGCTTTCCGTTAATTATATTTTAAACGCGCGCGCACTCTCGCCTATAACTGTCAAGCCACCCTTGAAACGTCTTAAGAATTCTTGATTTTTTTTTTTTGTTCTTTAACGCCACTATAAAATATAATTTTTAAACTTTTCATAATGGCAATCGTTTAAAAATAATATTTTTAATTTAAGTACGTCGATAAAACATATTAAAATAATTTTTTTACGATACCGTGTATTATTAAAAATAAAATAAAATATAAATTCAATTTAAATATATAAATTGGCGAAAATATAATATAGGTACACATACTATATAATACGATACGTTTAAAAATCGAATAATATCCGTGTACAATATTGTTCGAAATTTTAATATTCTATTCTTTCGGTTAATAACTATTACAATATGGACAACGTCAAAAAAATGCTTTTGTGTTTTCCACCGTTTTGTTTTTAAGTATAATATAATATTCTTTATCAGTTAGGTAGGTCTAATGTAGGTACACTACGCATTCGGTTACCAAGTTCGTAAAATTTGACGAGTCATCATACCAAAGTAATAATATAATATTAAATACCTGTGTTAATAATTAAGCTTATTCGCATAGTAGATACTATTATATTATGTACACTTAATAATAAATTATTCAAAAGACAATATAATAACGATTGTCGTGTTTTCATTATTACCAACGGTGTAATTTCTCCCGTATTTTATAGATGTGACATTGTTATTTTGAATATTTTGAGTAGCTATACCAATGATGATGGTGATGTCAAAATGTTTTTTTTTTAAGATTATTAATTAATGCAATTTCTCTTAGCCATCACGGGTCATTATTATACGTAGTATACTTCATTGGGTACTGATTATTTTGTGTAAATGATGGTAATAATAATAATAATAATCGTAGATTAATAATTTAAAACCGATGTCAGGTAACAGTCGGTGTTCCGCGTTAGGAGGTTACCAATACGTACCCATACTATACCGCATTACCGCGATTACAATAATATTATACTTAAGTAATAAGAAATAATAATATGCAAATATAAAATATCGACTTGAAAGAAAAAACTGAAAACACAAAATGATTACACAATGTCATATCAATTTCTTGATCAAAATAGAAATATTTTATATGAAAACATTAAAAAATTCTACACAGTCTTATAATTATTATTGTTTATTTATTTTTTAAATAACATTTTTCGGCAATAATTTCCATTATAGGTATGCGACATTATACAAAATACCTACTATACTACCAGTGCATATAATTTTTTAATTTTAGGTACGTATAATATTATTGCGTATTTTCGAAATTAATTTCTTTCAATCATCATTCATCAATTTTTCCCTCTACATAATGCACATACAAAGCACTGAAGGACATTTCAGTTTTTCGTGATTCCATCGGAAAGACATTTAAAATTATATATATATATATAATATATTATAAATTAAAAAGGATAAATTTAAATTTAAAAGGATAAAAAGGTATTGTATTTTTTAAAACAGAAAACTATACCAGCCCTCGCGTGGAGTATTCAAAATATAAATATTAAACACGCGTATTTTTGTATAAAAAAAAAAAAAAATAAGAGTACCCAATGAAAAATTATTCGACCACCCGAATATGCAGAACAAATTATTTATCTCGTCATCGCCGTGATTAGTTAAACCGTGTATACTTTTAAATCCAGTCGGCGGATTTGGGTATAATAAACTCGTATAATATTTTAATGTAATACGAACGAGCATCGAACCAAAAACCAGGTTAGTGTTATATAATATTATTATTTAGTGAACGACGGAGTAACAATATAATATAAATTTTATTCAAAAACTATCCCGTTTATTCTCTCGTCGTTTCGCACACGTCAGGTACATCATAATATTATCAGGAAATAACAATATACCTACTACGTCTATGTTATATATAAAACTAGCTCGTTAAAATTTTCTCGATTCTATTTGTGTACACGATGTCTGCTAAAGGCATCGCGCACGAAATAGCGAATCGTTTGAATTCGTTTACTTTTGCACATGATTGCGTGCGTCCCGTGTACGAAAAAAAAAAAAAGGAAGGAAAAATGACAAAACGTGTAAAAATAATCGATTTGTTATATACGCAGACCCGTAATATTTATATTTTAGAAATACGTGTATATACACATATAGTCTATAATATTATCACCTGAAGACCGTCTACTGAATCTGTTATAAAATAAAATATAACAATGCTTGCAATTATAAAGACATAATGCGATTCCTATAAATAGTCGTCTGCTGTATATTTTTGTCCATCGCGTAGACACACAGGTGTGAGCTGATTATTATATCGAATTTATATATAATTATATAATTTACAGTGTCGTAGTCCGTGCTCTTTGTTTGTATTTTACACTCTATATTCTACGAGGAGAAATTGTAAACTTTAAAAATCATGATTTTATAAAAAAAAAAAAACTATCCAATAAATATTTTGATTAATTTTCAAAATATTAACGCTCTGTCTAAATTCGAATTTTATAATACAAACGATTTAAATCCTCATAAAAAATAACCGAGTTACGATTATAATTTTATAACAAATATAATGTATACGAGTACATATTATTTATTATATACAACGGCTATAGTGAGCATTATTCCCGAGTTGTTCACGAGGGTGTAAAATCCACGGCGATTACCATAAAAATGATGTTTTTAACGTTTAACCAAAACACGTGTAGGTATGTAACGTTAAATGAAAACATTTTTCCAATCGTTTTAATTGTTTGCAGTGTATCATAATATTTTTGCATTTTTAATTGTATTAAAAATTTTTTAAATATACAAAAATATACACGTTTCGTATTTTTATGAATATTTTAAAAAACCTGTCGTTTGACATTCGAGATACTAACAATATGATTTAAGAGAAAACAATATTTTGAGTGAAGTTCATCAGATAATATATGAATTGATTAAAATTTTTACATTCATATAGTCTCTAAGTTCAATATAAATGCCCATAAAACTCCTAAATGAGTCACTTAAATATCCAAATCTGACAGTAAAATCGTTTTTCTAACGTATAATGATTTGTCATTGCGTTCAAATTTCAATCAAAATTTAACACTATCCTTTTTAAACCTGTATCCCTTCTTCCCACCAGCTCTTCTCTTTATACTTTAAACAGCTACAAAAACAAAATCGTAAATGTACTATTCACAATAATTTAGAACTGAATTCAGTAATATCAATATAACATGTAATTATTTTAACTTCAATCAAATTTTCAAATTTTAAGTCTATTTTATTTAACATTAATATAAAACATTGAGAAATAATAAGAAGAATCCATATATATTTACTATATTACTATATTTATACGATTACTATAAATATCGCTTTTACTAAACTTTCAACTTTAAACACCTATAAAACAAAAAACCCTAATAAAGAAAAAGTGTCTACAAACAAACTAAAATTAAGACACACGCCTTTGTAAAACCGCTTCGCTCAAAATCTAAAATCGTGTCGAAAACAAACGATTAAAATAATAAAATAACAATTATTCGACCAAAAATGAAAAATTGCTATACCGCGAGTGTCTGTTTAAATTTAAAACTCTGAGTAGTTTTATTTACGCGACTAATTCCTATGGGATTATGGTAGGTATCTATTATTAAATTTCTGAAAATTCCGACGAAAAAAATGCAAACGATTTTTCGTTAAATGGAGGTTAAATGTTTAAGTCAAATACAAATTTGGACACAATTATATAGCGGTTAAACTTGTATGGAAGGAATACGAATTTCGGTGTTTTATCAAAACTACATATTATAATATAATTATACGTACCTACCTATAAATTATTATGTTTACTTTTCGCCGCTCGATACAATAATAATAATATGATTTTTGCGATTTTCTCTTTCGTAATAATTATAACCACGTATAATTGTAACGTATAAAATATTGTATTATCGATATAACACGTATTCGAACCGAAATAACTGTACAGTTTCTTTGCTGGAGGGAATACAAAGGAACGATGCAGACGCGCGCGCAAGAGTCAATCACGAGTGGAGAAAAAGTTATCGTTTCGATATATATATATATATAAGCACGAACACAATATAATTTACGAATAGGTACATTAAATGCAGGTAGAAACAGAAGAAACTAATATAATAATATATAATATGAAAAACGTTAATGTTATTGCGTCGGACAAATAAATTTCTATAACAAATGAATCGTCCCTCCTCGTATTACGTGTGAAATGATTGCTTGCGAGAAACACCATATAATAATAATAATAATAATAATAATAATAATAATAATAATAATAAT
>JAIUCT010000024.1:4318357-4338508 GCA_021307375.1 Tetraneura akinire
ATAATAATAATAATAATAATAATAATAATAATAATAATAATAATAATAATCATTGCAAAATATAAATTTCAATTTATATAACATTACAATATCACGTGGGGCAAGACTTGGGAGTTGAAATAAAATTACGCGCGCAAAATCGTTTATTATAGACGAAAGCTAACATATAATAATAATATTTATGACTATTATGGACGATTAAAAACAAAAACGTTAATATAATATAGTTTATTGCTGTTCAATCGTAAAAATAGATTTTCGTAAACACGCTTATTTCAAATTATTGTAATAAATATTATTAGCCATAGTGCAAACAAACGATATCAGCTAATTTCATCTGCATACACACACGTACAAACGCGTATATAATATAATAACTGTACGTTAACCGCGGTTATGGTATACACAATATAATAGGTATATATTCTCGTATAATATAATATTTTGTATCCGTATATTATAATACGTATTACGACGTTCTATATTTTTATTGTCAGCAATAATAATCACCTTAATATTAACCGACCTTAGACCAGGTAAGTGTTGTAAGTAGGTACCTACCCGAAACCATAAAATACACTTGCCACAATATAATATTACTTTTATATTATTTTTTATGTCTCGTTTTTGTTTATACAATCTGACGTTAATCAATAAGCTATAAAATAATAATAATAATAATAATATATAGTCGCAAATTTTTCCCCGAGTTTCGCCATATAACTATATAGACATTACGATACACCGGGATGAAGTATAGAATATTATATGTTCGATCCCCCGTGTATAAATCATACATCCTTAGAAAACGATGATAATAATATTGATATAAACGTAATGTTATAACGTGTTATTATTTATTATAATAACGACCGGTGAGACCGAATTCGCAAAAAAATATGTTTACGTTCAAAATGCGATTTCGCCGAGCCATTTTATTATATTATTTTCGTTTGATTAAATCCAATTTTATCATTTCCTTTTTTTTATTACTTGCGTAATTTATCCAGACGTTAAAGTCTCTCGGAAAGACGTACGATATACGTAGGTACATTATATAGTATAAGACGCGATTTCGCAACGCATTATAGTTATACGTACATTTATATATTGTTATGTATAGCTATGTAACGTATATAGAGATTAAACGCGTACACGGATACATCTCATAAATCTTGTTGATAAAAATCGGTTTTTTTTCTTTATTTTTTTTTTTTTTTTTTTTTGTTAAAAAAAAACGACAATTGTTTTTCACTTTTTTAAATATTTCACAGAGAGAAAAATATTCTCCACTCGCATATAATAATATAGTACAAGCATATACCTCCTATATTATAATATACACACGTAATATAATATGTCCGCATCACGACGTCACCGTGAATCGACCCGAAATATCACGTGCAATAATATTATACAAACAAACGAAATATACTACCTATATGGTAATATTATGTTCGTTCATTATTTTGAATGTATCAAATGTCTTCTTAAGCATACAAATCTAAATGTAGACGCTTATATTCTCAACTTTACACATTTCTATATGGTGAACATATATTAATATAATGTTGTAAGTTGTAAGTTATAGGCGCCAGGTTTTGAAAATTCCATGGGGGGCTGAACTTATTGATTTATCATAGTATCGTTATCGATCGATAAATTGTGAAATTTCACACCTTTTAATTTTATCTAAATGAATTAAAAACTTTTAAAATACCATAAGATTAATAATATAATAACAAAATTCAAAATTCTTCTATGATTTTATCATAAATACAATAATTTAATGTTGATAATCCTTTAAAATTATATTTCTTTTCAATAAATTAATAGGGACTGGGCCCCGATTTAATAATTTTATGGGGGGCTTTGGCCCCTCAGCCCTCGTGTACTTGGCGCCTATGGTTGTAACTGATTTTCGTACATTTTTATATACGTATATCTCAATTTAATTTTAATAACAAAGTTTCTTTAACAGACGCAGTAGTTGGGCAGTTGGGCAGACTCTCGTGCTTAGAATCGCGAAGTATTATTAATCGGTTCTTAACAATACAGTATCAGACGTATCAATTATATACGAGTTTAAATCCTCGACATTATTTATATTAAAAAAAATTATATCATTCAAATTTTAAACTGATATAGAAATCGTAAAAATCTTTATAAATCAGCATTTCGATACTAATGTATTAAATAAAATTGAATTTCTCTTATTTGTGTATATATTGCTTTATGATTATACATCATAATTTATAATGTTATATACTTACCCAACTATTTTATTCTCTAATTCCATATCGTCCTATCCCAACCAACGTCGTGTTGAATAATAAAGTTCACTTTTTAATATTCAGTAACTGTGTGTAGTTGTTTTCCTTTGAAATTCGATTTCAAAAGTAGGTACTTACATATTATAATACTCACTTCGAAAACGCGTTCATCTTTTACGCCGATAACTTAATACACTGAATACGTGTAACATTATATTATTGTATCGTGTGTGGGAAGGACGTTAATAACCAAGTACTTACTTCAAAGGACGCACTTTGTGAAGTTATTTTTAGATAAAACTTATTCTGTAAGTTAAAATCTGACCGCAATAAGACACGTCAAGTTTGAATGCATGTGTATATTATAATCATTATAAATTAACTCTCAATCAGTACTTTATGTTGACATAATGAAATCTGCAGATAGTCATTGAAAACTATATAAATAGCTTTTTTTTTTTTTTTTTTAAAAAAATCGTGTTTTAAAATATTTAATTTTAACGAAATGAACAAAACAAGAAACACACTAATTAAAAAAAAAAAACTTCTGTGATAATAATTTATTTTTATAGCATTTTTTTTTTTTTTTTTTTTTTTTTTAAGTAGCATGTATACAGTATACACAACATACAGGTAATAATAATATTATTACCTAACGTTTAAAATATTGATTAAAAATATAAAAACATAATTTTACGGTTTATGCTAATCGCACGATATGAATAAATAAATTATGTTAAGTTTTCCAACAATAAAATATATAATAGTGCAATCATAAAGCGATAAAACTATTCTATAACTATATATAAATCATATTTATTTTTTCAAAACCATATTTGCTCGTAATTTCACTATAGTCAACGTCACAGGCATAAATATCAAAAGACACAAACCTCTACATAATATTATTATATATTATACATACACCAGTTAAGAACAAAAATATGCTTTATTAGCATTATTTTTTTTAAAAAAAAAAAAGTTCCAAACTTAAATATAAATATTTTGAATAGACTTTTTTGTCTCTTCGTTAATGATGAAAATTATAATTCAATAACATAATAATTTATCCTTTCAGCCATCATTATTTATGTAATATGCGATATAAATTATAATTTTAATAATTTTGAATACTTTTAAAGCCAATTTTAATAATAATATTGTTTTTTAATTTTAAATCTACCTGTACCTAATTGTATACAATTATACTCGTTACTTATAATATTAATAAATTATAATATTTAAATATAAATTCCATGGAATTCA
This sequence comes from Tetraneura akinire, assembly GCA_021307375.1. Classification (NCBI taxonomy): domain Eukaryota; kingdom Metazoa; phylum Arthropoda; class Insecta; order Hemiptera; family Aphididae; genus Tetraneura; species Tetraneura akinire. The sequence goes on from JAIUCT010000024.1 coordinate 4,321,897, forward strand.
CTCCTTTACCGCAAAACTTCCAGACCACTCAACATTGCACAACACTTAACTCGGCGGTTGAAAAATATTCAATGGAAAATAATTTCAACGATAATTTTATTATAAATTATACAATAATAATAACGTAATAATATTAAAATATTAAATAATATAATGTTTAATTTAATATTAAAATATTATTATGCTAAGGATAAATATTATATTGTTTCTCGGTAGTGTGATTAAACGCTATTTTATGATTTAATTTATATTAAAATTAAAACAGTAAGCTGTCCAAGAAATATAGAAATGAAAAATTAAATTAACCAATTTAGATTTCGATGATTGACAGGTGTTTTTTTGTGAGATAAAAATGAATTAAACGAATTTTAAAACGTCGAAGTAATTTTTAAACATTTTTACGATAATTTCACTTTCATTTGTTCGAGAGTAAAAAAAAAAAAAAAAATGTATGCGAGATGCGACTGATCGTATAAATTTCTCTATCGTAAATTTTTGTTTTTGTCTTGAAAAATATAATACAGTAATTCTTGATCGTTCGACTTGCCATATGCGACGTGATTTCACTCGTCCGACACACTGCAACAGTTTATAATATTTCATTCAAAAATTTTAGTGTGGCAACAACATAATATAATAAAAATAACAATAAATTAATAAAAAAAAAAAAAGTCGTCATAGTACGTCGGTACGTTTTATAGTTTAATATTACTGTCGTATTTATAAAATTCGCGATTAAAATATTCTAACATAATATTTTTATAATACGATATAGTCGTGAAGAAGACAATTTCATTTGGAACGTTTGATTCTTAATCGAGAGTTAAAATCAAATACAAATAAAAATTATTATCAATTATGTATTTTGTTTTATAACGCATAATTTATACACTTAGTACCGGTCGGTTTTAAGCGTGATCGAATTGAACACTATACGGCCAATTTTCGAAAGTTATTATCGTCGTGTTGTATTGTGATACAAGGCGTTTGTACGCGTATTGTATCTGGAAAACAAACAATGAATGAAAAATCAAAGTTTTTAATTCAGCAGAGATTTTTCTGCATTATTGTTCGAAACTCATACGAAACACGTCATATTATTTCGTATTCGGATTTGATATTTTTCAAAATACCCGTAAAAAAAGAAAAGAACCTTACCGATTCAAATACGCGTGTTATTCTGAATAGAGTTCTAAATCTAGTTAAGTACAATATACGTTTTGAATTTTTGATATGAAAAAAAAAAAATAGTAAAAGAAAGAAACGCTTGGCACGTGGACGAGAGCAGTTTTAAATCGATTCGTTATTTTCTCTTGTCAAAAACTTACGATATCTATCGACGTGATATCATGGACACGCGGTTGTATTTCGAACGCTTTCCAAGTATATTATAATAATATATAAAAATATAGACACTATATCGGTCTAAAAAATATCTTTAAACGCGTATCACACAATATTATAATATTAAAATAATAATTTGCTGGACGTGATAGTTCTACGTTCTACCTACGCGTGTATACGAATACTACTGTATAAATCATAGTTGACGTTTGTTTTTTATTCTTTTTTTTTACATCGATTAGGCAGATATAAATTGTTTGGAAAAAATAAAACTAGTTTTTGGATTTGGATTTCTCGTGAAAGCGTGCGAGTCTTTACTTGGACATTTTGGTTTTATATTGTGTATTTAAAATACACAAAAACATACGACGTATTATTATTATTAAAATTTATATTGTATCTCATAGTTTAAGAACAATTGTCTATATTTCGTTGCATAATATTATTATAATATATGTAGCACAATAAGTAATATTGTTTGTGGGTAGGTATATAATAATATTATCGTTATAATAGTTGCAGCTAACCGACGATGGTTTATTAGAGAAATTTACGTATACCGTGGTATAATATTCGAAATTTCTCGTGTTTATACATATACATCTCAGAAGTTCTGAGTCAGAACAACTGTTTTATGAGTATTAGCCATATTATTGTAAATGTGTATTATTATTATTTTTTTTTTAATTTCATAACATTATAATTTATAATACATAATAAGTAAACAATGTATAAAAGTAAAAATGTACAAAACTCGAATATAATTAAATATTAATTTATATTATTATTTAAGGCGTAAAAAACGTTAATCATTGTGTTCAGACATTACATGCACTCTCCGAGAAAAAAAATATATTATTATATAATATACAATTATTACACATTTTAGTTTATTAGAAAATATGATATTTGAATCGTTATAACGAATAATGTGATATTATATAGACTATAGTCTAGCTAATGTGTTTGTGATCAACGGGTGTTATAACGTTATTAGAGATAATAGTTGGATTTTACAATCGATAGTATAACAAATTATTACGCTGTTTAAAATCAAAACCAATATGCGTTTTGTATAGTCACCAGTCACACAATAATTTAAATGTCCGTCACTTGTCATTATTTATAATATATTGTAACGAAAATTTGCATATTATTTGAATCGAATGAATTATTATATAATATGACGTCGATCTTATAATAGTCCGGTGTGGTCCTCAACTCGCAAGACGGCCAAAACGAAAGAAAAACTACCGAATGAATTTAATAACGTAAGTTCACAACGATAAAACGGTAAAATTTATACAATATTTTAAATTTTAATGGAATATCGGATGATATTATGATACTAGTACGCGATAAAATTCGTTATTTATTATGTGTAGCTTAAATTGCAGGTCCGCTATACAAACTGAGAGGAAAAAACACTATAAATAAACTATCCGAGTATCGATCGACAGAAGTTGTTCTTTAAAATACAGTTATAAATTATAATAATTATGTTATATCTTATTATATAGTATGACGATTTGTATAAATTAAGTACACACAAAACGAAAATAAAAGTGGTATAATACGAGTATATTGTAAGACTTCAATTATAAATTTATAACATAATTTTATCATCCGGGCTTTATTAAATACATTTCAAATTAATAATAATTAACATTTTTCCCATTTTCAGAATCTACAGACGCCGATAAAATTCCGAATAAAACACTCGAAATAATTTATTTAAAAATTGTTTTTAAGTAGGCAATTAGATTAATTTTAAAATACTACATTGATATTTTGATAAGATTTATAACATTGATTATAATATTTTGAAAAAATGTATGATATATTTATAATATATTTAAAAGAGAAAAGAAAAGATATTTCACGTATATTATTAAACTAATCAAATTTACAAATCTAAAAAATCACAAAAATATTCAAAACTAAATTATTTTAGTAGTATATTTAAATATTATTTATTTATCATAAATTGACAAACCACATTTTTTCAATATTCCGATATTATTTCAAATAATTTCAAAAAACATTTTATTCAAATTCGCAAGTAATCTGTTTTTTTTTTTTTTTATGAGGAAAAAAAACGCAAGAAGTAAATAATATTTTCTAAGACGATTAATTCATAGTAATTCTTAACTTACCGAACATCGAAATCTTCATAAACGTTAATTTTCAATATAATTTCGAGTATATGAATTTAGTTTCCTGTTTATTTCTTATTCTAATTCAAATTGAGTTGTATGTGGCATAATATTATCATGATCTTAAAATATATAAATACACTTATATATAATTTATAAAAGATAGCGATTTAACATTTAAATGAAATTACTATTTCAGTCGTTGAACATATTTAAATTTAAACGCATACGCACGCGATTAAATCAATATAAAATATTTAATATATTTAGAAACTTAACTATATTTTATGTAGGTACTCGTAAAACAAAACTACATTTTTATACAATTATAGTGTTACTTAGTAAGTATATACCGAATATATAACTCTCGTATATATTAAAAGTTTAATGCGATAAGGTAATATTATTTACTATTTAAAAATCTTAAATTATATTTTTATTAATAATATTATATTACAAGCACAGCATTACTAGATAACTGGTTATAAAATATTATGTAACCACATTATTGTAACCTAACTTAACCATAATATTAATATAAACTATAAAGTTGGCGAATTCAAAAATTTCTCAGTTCTCGGAAATGCGACTAAGCGGTAAGCACTCCCCACTATAATATTGTTCAATTTGTACGCTTAAAACGAATAATAATAATATTTTGTATCTTGCGATTTTAATCGTATTCAAAGAGATTTTGTTATAGCGTACGCATATTATAATAATATTATTATGATATAGCTATTCACGTCTTTATTGTAGAAAAGCTAGTTTTTTTTTTTTTTATTTATATAGAAAACGGATGGTTATGTTGCAGTTTATCATGTTAATTATGGAGATCTTTTAAGGAAGTAAAACCGAATTATTCGAATAATAATCATCCGTAGTTTTACTTAATCCTAATGAAATTTCCCAGAACCTACAAATCTACATAGAAAAAAAATTACACGTTATATAATTATTTAATTAGGTATATTCTCGTTTCAATAACGTTTATACCGGTTACCTGGTATAAAAGTACAAATAATTCCTGCAGCAGCATTATAGAATATTGTAATATAATAAACATACACTATCACGCGATATTAATATACTAATTAAGTGCAAAATTATACTAATAACGCGTATTAATGTATAATATTATAATATTATACTGTATCGAGAGTGACAAATTATAATAACACGCGAATGTGGTATAAATATTGATTACGAAATTTCCCGTGTAAAAACAAAATAATTGAAATTTACTTTGTGAGTAGGTACCTAATAATTATTATTTTTTAAATCCTGTTGATTGTAAACATATAATAATATATGCATTTCTATGTTTCTTAGCCGGCTATTTAAATTCTCCCACACAAAAGAATAATAACGACGGTTAATATAATCATCGTGTTAATATTATCAACAACAACATTAATATAATAATAATAATATATGCGAGTGACTTTAACGAAAAACGTATTATTAGTTATTACAGATATATCGCCAGATCATCACCGAAAATGACGTCAACATAAGTCGTACATTATATATTGTTGTATGGTGAATTTTTATTGTACCTAAATCCATACCGAAAATATTATTTAACTTGATAATTTTTTTTTTTTTTTTTTTACATTTCGTCTTAATGTCAGATATTATGTTTATAATACGGTATAGTAATAAGAAATTTCGCAAATTTAATTTCTCAAAGTGTTTTCGTAAATTATTTATTTATTTTTAATTATATTCGTAATATTATGAATAATAATAATTGAAATATAACAAATTAACGAAATTATTTTGAGAACGTTAAAAATATTCACCTGTTTGAATAATAAATTTATGACGTACGAGGTTAGGTTAGGTATATATTTATACTTTCTAAAGCTCAGTTCTCTGAGTATGCGTTTCAATATCAAAAAACTAGTAATAAGACTTTCACAGTTATCACGTATTTTATCCATACTACTTTCATACTGAAAAAAGAGTGGTTACCGTAAAAAAAAAAAAGTACATTTTTTATCATATTATTACATAGGTATATATTATTATAGTAGATATAGGTACAATTTTTTTTTTTAAATGTCTTTATACAAAATTTAATTAATATTTAATATAATTGTTTATTTTTAAAATAAAATATTTCGAGCGAGATATTTATTTCTAATATTTTAATTATTGTACCCAAAAATGAGTATAAAACGTGAATATAAACATTTATATACCTACACAATATACTTGAGCGTTACATTAATCTCCTCAAAATTTTGAAATTAATTTTTTATAATTATTACTCGAATTTGTTAAAAAAAAAAAAAAAAAAAATCGATGATTTATAATATTATAAAATAACATACAAGCCAAGTAATGTAACTAACACGAAAGATACACAATTATACAAAATTAGCAAGTCAAATTTAAATTATTCTAGCACAAAATTAAATTTTCTTACAAAAAAAAAAAAAAATAATAATAATGAAACCTTCGAAAGGAAAGCAAAATAATATCAATTAACATAAACCGAAATGTATCCCATTATTACATTAGAATTAAAACATAAAATACGAGTATTAGCATTCAAATAATAAATCAAATAATAAATAATTATAGTGAATACGTTTTAATTATAATATTTATTACCTATAACCTATAAGTAATGAAATTTTACATAACCAAATTAAATTGTAAAAAAGTCGATATGCAATTGCTGTTGGTGGGATATAGGTTTCACTCTAAGTGAATAGTACATATTAATGATTGAAATTTAATTGCAATTATAATGCAAAAAAAAAAAAAAATGATTTTTAGCGAAGTTCAGTCAGATAATATATAGGTACCTATTAATATATTATATCATTCTAATTTATATATTGAAATATTGACGTAAGAGTTCCAAAATTGTATGACATATATATACGTCATATATTTTCTCCTACAAATGTGAACACTCAGTAAAATTTTCAAATGTTTAAGTTCAATAATTTCTTAGAATCTAGAATAGTAAATTCGTCAAAGTTCGAGTAACTCGTATGCTACTACTGATTTATTCATTAGATATTCGTCGTTTTTGTACATTTGTACATCACTTATGACAGAATAATATTTTTTCGAATGCGATATTAGTATATTACTGCGTTCAAATTTTAATCAAAATACAACACTATACACTCCACATCTATATCCCACTCACAGCAGTATCATCTTGTATTTTTATTCCAATTTTAAAAAAATTTAAAAATAAGAAAAAATAAAGACTTTTAATTTAAAGTTTACACAATATTTAAGAACTAAGTTAAATAATATGTAGGTATTGTAGGTATTTGAAGTTTGAACTCCTATAAAATTTTCAGACCCTAAATCTTAAAATTACCGTTTTTATAAAACGTAAGAATAAAAATAAGAATTTTAGAACATTTTCAATGTTTTATATTTGTACTTACGGGAAATTTTGTCGTAACCGTTCTAAAATTTTATCACTAATATAATACAATTTTCAATATTCTATTGCCTATATAGCCTGAGTTATCGTGAAATATTGAAATCGATTTCATCAGAACTTCAGTTTCCGTGAAAAATGCCTCATAAACTCAATTTCGATAATTGCGAAAAATAGTCTAAATAAAGCATCAACTATACATCCACTTTTTTACCGGAAACATATGCTATTCCAGAAATTGGATCATTATTTCTGATCGAAAAACCGTGTAAAAACATAAAAAAAAAAGACACACAGATCATTATAAAACCAATACATCGTTCGCTTCGCTGAGAATCTAAAATATATACGAGTATACTCCCGGTGAAATTTCACTTTTGGCCTTCGGCTGTAGTTTTATAGCATGTTATGTTAAATTAATGAATTTTTAAAATTTATTATTAGTACCAGACCACGAAATCGATTGCTTGTTTATACAAAAATAACATTTTCACTATAATGAAATTGTCGTATTAGATTTTACCAATAAAAATATATATTTTATGTTGTATGGTTTTTCATGAAAATCAAAATAATGTTCTTGATATTTCGTGAAATGTTTCACAGAATTTTACAACACTATAATAATACAAAACCGTCACAACTGATAATAGAATATTAGAAATAAAAAAATAATAGTTGCTGACCCCAGTGTCAAGACCGTCAATGAAATAACATAAAAAAATAACTTCATTTATGTCATTATAATCATTATTATATCGCAAATAATCTGTACTCAATACACGATGATCTGAGAACCGAAATATTAATTTTAATAAACAAATTTTAATTTATAAATTAAATATTTTCAAAGGATTAAAAAATTGTTTTTACTTCACCTATCGAAAATTCGAAATAAGTAATATTACCAATTACAATAATTCACATTACTTCTCAGAATTGCCATAACCACATTAAACGATAAAAAAAAATAGAAAAATTCTTATAGTTATTATTATTCTTGACCGATAAACCGCAATTATTAAAACAGTGAAACACATCGTTTTTTTCGATAAAATTAAAAATTAAAAAGGTTCATGAAAGTTAAAAAAAAACGTTAACATATATCTAATAATAACAATTTGTGTATAGAATACATTACAAATTTATATAAATTTATTTACGATTTACCTACAAATCACGCAATAACGTTATAAGATTAAATTGTTTGTTTTTTTTTTTTATACGTATACCGTCACAAGTTCAATGTGAAATGCAACAGAAACTATTTTTTGCGGTCCATAAATTTTATTAATATTAAATATAATTTTTTATAAAGTATTTATAAAATATTACTTAAAGTGTATAATATATAATAAAATTGTACCGCGGCTTGATATACGTATATTTTTTTCTGATCGTTTCATAGATCGAAATTAAAAATAATAAAAAAATTTAACTAAAAAATGTTATTGCGACTATGAAATTATATACATTTGTTTTTACTTTAGAAAAGGACTCAAGCTGCGAACATCTTATATATTATATTGCGTTGTATGATTTACTGGTATCAACCGCGTATACCATTTATTTAGAAAATTATACTCTCAAAGACGCACGTATTTGGTATTTTTAGAATATATCTATGTACTTTAATTAAAATTAAAATTAAATTCAATAATTTAGATTTTTTAATATTTAAAAATGCATAATATATATATATATATATATTATTTTTTACAAAATTAACTAATATTACCTACATAAAAAAACAATTAAGTTATGATAGGTTAATTATAAATTTATAAGTATTAGGTATATACGTATAACATATTTGTTATATTATTTACAATAATCCAGTAGTTTGTAATATTTAAATTTATACAATTTTTCATTGAGTATCTTGCTGCAGCCTGTAATTATAAAGTCTACGAGACCACAATATAATAAAAATGAATATTTAAAAATGCTATTTTAACATATAACCAAATAAATATATTAAGTTAAAATGAAAATAAAAATTTCGAAAATATAATATACAAGTATATAATAGGTGAATAGTTATTACGAAATAGACATCTCATGGCTCATAGTAACGGCGAGATAGGTAACCAAAACGATTAATAATTTATTGATGCAAACTACGGATCAACCGTAAAGGACAGTTGAAAATATCAAACTCGGACAGTTCGTTACGATTTGTATTTTTTCACATATTCAATTTTGTCGTTATGGCTGCTACAATCGTCCGTTGTTGGCGTATTCCTCTTCGCTCGTTTATAGTTACTTCATTCCAACAACTATACAATAATTGAACCGTAAAAATTTGTAAATTATTTACGCATATTATATGAGTTGATCAACTACAAAAAAATATCTAAGATTATCTTGAAAAAAAAAAGTAATAACACAAACCAGACTGCGGTTCTAGAACAGGAATGGTACATGAGACCCTGGTAGGTGTGGAGCACAAACTGACACTTTTGTTGTAAGCGACACTTGGTACCCACTACCCAGCGTTGTAGACGACGTTCTAACGGATCCATAGATAGTAAAAGTGTTTTCAGAATATTTATTTATACGTATGGATTCTAAGATTTTCGTTTTACTAAAAATGTCAACTTAAAACAGCTAAAAAAAAAATTGTGACTTGGGATTTTTATAATATTTTAGTATGATGTTAATCAATATGTAAGTATACATCAGTAAAATTTTCAGACCATAATACCTAAAATTGACAATTTTATCACACATTATATACGTAAAAACGTGAATTTTACGAAATATTCAAAGTCCTATATTTTGGAGAAAAATTAATATAACGGTTCCAAAATTTTACCACATATATATAGTAGCTATGTGAACACCAAAAAAATTTTCAAGTCTCTATCTTTAAAATTGTCCGAGTTATCGTGAAATATTGAAATCGAATTCGTCGAAATTTCATTTTTCGCGAAAAATGCCGTTTTTTCGTCGTTTTTTCTACCGTTTATAGTCAATTTGAGAAATTCGAAAAATGACATATTTTCAGACATAGAAAAAAATAAATAAAAAAAAATAAAAAAAAAAAAAATCACACATCATTGTAAACCAATACATTCTTCGCTTCGCTCAGAATCTAAAAGTAATAACACAAGCCAGACTGCGGTTCTAGAACAGGCATGGTACATGAAACCCTGGTAGGTGTGGAGCACAAACTGACACTTTTGTTGTAAACGACACTTGGTACCCAGCGTTGTAGACGACGTTCTAACGGATCCATAGATAGTTTTCATGCAACGATATCATTATTTTATAACGTGTTATCAATAATCAAACTTTATGCTGTAAGCGACAGGTATGAAAAAAGTGCTGTGTAAGCGACAAAATTTGATTTAAGTGACATTCGTATTTATTGAATGAGCAGTAAACGACATAATAATTTTGTGTTAAGCGCCCAAATAATGATGTATACGCCATATTGTCGCTTACAACAGTTTAATTTGTCGCCTACATCATTTTTGTTGTATAAACAAATGCGTGGTAAGTAATAGATAAGAAAAAAATGCGGTAAGTGACATCGATTTTTAGGTAAGTTCAATTTGATCATAATAATCATAGATAATGTAAGACAGCTGTATATTTTGGAGGTAGTATAATATAACGATTAAAACCCGCCAAATAATTTATGATAATAAATAATAATTATTATATTATTGTTTATATTGATGATAATAATAAAGTAATCATTAAATTTGTTGAGGAGAACGTGGATGGTGGATCACATAAGATGATATTTTATTATTACCTATTAGTGTTTGTGTCATTTTATCACGAGTGTATATTGTGTCGTTTAATACATTTTTCGATGGCGCTTGAAGCATTTTATTAGTAAATAACGTAAGCGACAAAAGTACGAGTAAGCAAATTAAAATGTGGTAAACGCCAAAAATAAAATTTAGGTATTTACTAAAAAATCAAAAAGTTATATTACTCTATGGAATTAGATTTATCTTAAAGATAAATATAATACGTATATGTGAAAAAAAAAATTGATGGACTATCTATAAAACAACAAAAGTTATACCATTTTGAAAATAAAAAAAAAGATAAAATCGTTTTTGGGCTCTCCTGAACAATATGAAATGTGTCGCTTACAGCAAATAGCCTTTTAACCGACGAAATGATTAATTTATTAATTTACATAATAAAATTTTAATAAAATTTAAAAAAAAAAAAGCAACGAAAGGGATACTCCTGCCGCAGCAGGCCCGTATCCAGGGGGGTGTTTTAGGGGTTCAAACTCCCCCCCCAGAAATTTTTAAAGTAGTTTTATATTTATAATATGACAAAGACTAACTACAAAATTTATGTATAAATTGTATTTATACTTTTCCCAATTTCCCACCCCCCCCCACCCCCCCCCCCCCCGAAAATTCATCCTGAATACGTGCCGCAGGGATATAGGTGTGCAAATCATAGCATTTAATTTTAATTAGAATTTTAATGCAATGATAAACCATTGGATTCGAAAAAAACATTCTGAGCGAAGTTCAGTCAGATAATGTGATATTGATTAATATATTGCCATCTTTCGTCATTTTTTCGTTATTTTTTCGTCATTTTTTCGTCGTTTTTTCTAACGCATAGGGTCAATCTTGAGAAATTCGATAAATGACCTAAATAAAGTACCAACAATATCCACTTTCCAACCGGAAACATAATATGTTATTCGTGAAAATCGGAATATTACTTCGGGTAGTAAAAGTGTCTTCATACTTCAAAAAAAAAAAAGACACACATCATTGTAAAACCAATACGATGAATAAAATAAATTCTCTGTAAATATTTTTCCAAAAGAAAAAAAAATTTAGTCATCCCTGGTTAATATTATAATATAATATTATATTATTATTTATTACTCGCGTTACCGATGGCATATAATTAAAGTATTTTGTAGCTATAAACACAACACTGAAAAAAATTAGACGACATGAACGAGAATCTATTACAACACGATATTTACACACCAATACAGTGATATGCACCTAATAATAATATAATAATAATAAAATACAATTATACGGTTATCTAACTCAATTTCACATACTTTTTGTAATTGTACTTGAATTTGTTTTTATATATTTAAAATATTTTATATTTACTTTCATTATTTTTTCAATCGTCTAATATTAAATGAAATCGAAAAACTCAATTTTCTAAATCTCGCGAAATTTAAAAAAATTTGCATACCTACATTTCAGGAGGACAGAAAATGTGTATATTTCTAATTTTATCGGAATTATTGTAAACAAACATAAATAAATGGACTGCTGATTCTAAAAAGTAAATATATGTATAAACATTTTATTTATTTAATTTTGAAAAATTACCGATTACGTTTCAAATGCGCTCGCTGGAATATTTTATTAATCCACATAATAATATTATACGAATAAATGTATAGGTAACCTTACGTATATATTTTTTTTTTTTTTTTTAATATCCGATCGAGATTACCGTTTAGTAAATAATAATCACTGTTATACACGTAACAATCAAGAATATTATGTAAATTCGATATTTTTTTCCCCTAATAATTTACCAAATATAAATGAAAGTATAATATAGTTGTCGTTATATCTATTAATATTGAAACACGGTAATAAATCGTACACAGAGATTATTTATCTCTATATAATATAACAACGCCCTTCTACTTGGCCCCGACAAAAAACATCAAAATCGATGATAAATACGTATCAAACCTATATAAAAATATTATACAATAACAATATAAATTCTCACATATCAGCAAATCGTGTCGTTTCCCAATATCGATTCGTTGTAAATAATATATTTTATATTCATAATATTATTATTTACCCCTTTTTTATGTATACCTAGAGGAGAAAAATAAAATATTCCAATCGTATTTTGACGATGTCACTGAAGACAGTGAACGAATAACAGAATAAAATACCCGACTGAGTACAACAAACTACTTTTATGCAATAAACAGCTAGGTAACATATCGGATAACTGAATAAATAATATTATATATTATAATAATGTGATAAAAAATACTTAATGCCAATAAAAAATGTAAATTTAAATACTAATAATAATATATTATGGTACGAATGACAACTATATAAAAAATAAAATGTGTGAAGCGTGATATTACAAAGTAACATATTATTTCAAATGGACGTGAATGATAAAATGTATTATACTCGTATTATATGTTATATTATATAATTATATTAGTGCATTTAAAACGTCTTATTTTTACAGTTAATTATTGATATTTTATCAGAAAAATATCTCGATATATGTCCGTCTGATATTTTATTCATTTTATTGTATTCGGATTCATTATGTAATAATATATTATAATAATAGCAAAATATAATATTATACTAGTGTTAAATGTTAAATTATTACGTTATCGATTGATATAGTAATAACAATAATAATAATATATTGAATAAAACCCGTTTAAACTATACAATTAAAAGTTTGAATAAAACAAATTGTGATTTACAAACATAACATTATTATAAAAATGTAAATCCAGGCACGTGTCCTAAAGGGGTGGTTTCAGGGGTTAAAATCTTCTCTAAAATTTTTTCGTAATTTTAGTATAGTGTATAGTTAATAAACAAGTGTTAATTTTAACAATATTACAGTAAATTTTAAATTAAAAAGTACCTATAACAAAATATAACATATGATTTTTTGTTTTTTTTTTTTGTACGTGCCTGTGTAAATTATGTAACCTATGTTAATTTAAAAAAAAAATTGATGCGTTCTAATAAAAAATCGTCGAAGAAAAACATTACGTAATATTTAATTATTTCTATACAATATTATAATATATACGAATCTAAATGTTTCTCTAACCTCTAACTTTTTTTTTTATTATTATGAAATTAAAGACTTGGGGTGTCACCGATGTTAAACTTCCCCTCCCCCACTCCCCCAGCCATCATAATTAATTTTAATAAAACAACACATTTTATAATATTTACAGTTTTACACACAACAAATAGTATTTACTTTATTTACATAGGTGTAAATAATAAGGGGGCCTCTAACCTCCCTGAAAATTTTGGTCATCGACTTACATTATAGAATTCTAGTTAAAGACATTTGCTGTGCTTGCCTTCTTCTCTCCTATTCTTTGGCTGCCATCACTTCCTGACAAAAGACTTGTACTGCGGTCCACGACTCTCTTGCGTCATGTGATGGATCAACGTCTCTGGTCTTAGGGACCAGACGCCCCGAGTAGTGTTCGGTGTTCCTAGCCGAGCTCTCTTAAAATGCCACGCGTCACACGTCATACAAAAACTGTGTGGTCCAACGGATTTCCACAAAACCAACATTGGGATGAGTGGAGCTTACCAATTTTATGCAAGTAGGCTGGGAAACAGCCGTGTCCGGATAGAATCTGGGTAAAGTAAAAGCTGAATTCTCCCATGTTTCCTAACCTTTAACCTATATTCCTATATAGGTATATGTTATTATATTCCAGATTCCTGACAAATTCGTTTAATATAATTATATTATATCATGTTATTATAAATAATATTTTTCGTACCACGTTGTTTTCAACAATATTCCACTTTTATAATATTCATTTGGCCCTATAAAAATACTACGCAAAAAAATAGTTAATTATAACATATATATTTAAAAATTATTATTAAACAAGAAATTATAGTAACTTGACGGTTATGTTTTCATTGCTAATTAAAAATTATATACACAATATACTTGAAACAACTCGACAATTACAATATTATCATTAACGTAAATATAATCCTACGCGCGCCCATTTAAAAAAAATATTTATATAAAAATATTTATTATACTAATAATAATAATAATAATTTATGAGATATTAATTATTTATATTTGGAATAACTATAATAACGAAAATGCGTAATAATGATAATATAAATTATAATTACCTACTCAACGACGTTAAAAGTTTGAAGTCTTAATTAATAGTGATAATAATAAACTTGTATTTTTTAATGTTTGATGTCATATTTTAAAGATAAATTCTAAAAAAAAATACAAGTTATTAATTTAAAATACCTAATAATAATATGTAGGAACGTAATAACGCATTGATCAACTAAAAATAATAATAAAAGTAATAATTTAAAATAATACTACACTATATATTATTATAATTAAATACAATACTTAAATCGTAATGCGAGTTATTATTTTTATCCGTTGATTAATAAATAATTATTTTTAAGTTTATACTTGTAATAACATCTAAGTATAACTATAAATTATTTAATTGTACAATTTAAGTTTTGTTCTAAGTACTTAGAAAGTCATATAATAATGTTTAAAACATATAAATATATGTTGATACAATTGTTGAATTATTGTATACGTTAAATAATGGTGTTTTGTAATATTTATAATAGTAAAAACGAACATTAATAAAAAAAAAAAAAAAAAACGGTTCTTTTCCATGTAGGGTAACCACTAACCAGGTTAAAACAGCATAAAATATATTTCCATTACAATTATGACGAATTCAAATAGAAACTACAGTCCATAATACTTTATTTTGCAGGTATAGGTATTAACTAATCAGTAAACACATTTTAAATTATGATAATCGTAAAAAAGTATTTACACGAGGGCCGAGACGTAATAGGAAATATAAATTAGACGTTTCTTGAATTTGTTTACATATAGTATTTACTATTATTGCCGCTTAGGTATGTATGTACATCGTCCTGTAAATTTAAATTATTATTAACAACAAACGTTTGACAATCGATAAAACTTTCATTTCGCTAAGTTTGGAACGATTAATTATTATAAGTTATAACATATACACAATAATCATACATGTACCATGTACCTGTTAATGTATTTGGAAAATATTTAATTTGTTTTTTTATAAAAATATTATCCATATGGTAAAATGTTTTATGGTTAAACTGTTTATTTTACGTATCTTCATAAAACATTCCAAACAAACTGTCTAATAGTTATGAAAAACAATAAAACTAATTTTTAGTTTAATATTTTTGAAATTCAAAATTGCATTGTTAAATTACATAATTATTTATTTTTCAAATACCTTGACCTTGACATGAAAATGTACCAATAAGTAATTAAATTTTTATGACATATATACCTACGTACTCTTTAAGTTTCATATTATCAAATATGCTAAAAATCAATAAATTGTATTTATTTTTATTTTTTTATAAATTTTTTTATATTTTTTTACCGACTTTAACGGGTAAGATTGACCAGTTTAATAATATGGCATTTATTTTTTATTTTATAATTATAAAAGTTGCATTTAATTTTTATCGACTACCTAAATTAAACATTATTATAATACCTAGACTTATACGTTTTATATATACATATATGTAAATATTCCACTCTTCAAAAGAAAACTTTTATACAGTTTTGAAAACTTGTTGATTTATTTAAATTTTCAAGATTGAATAAATTAACTATATTAATTTTACTAGTTCACCATAGCCATCACATAATTTACATACGGCTACCAAAATACTCGTATACTATTGTGTGATTTTCAACTTAAAACGGTACTTTAGGTGGTAGGTTTCACTATCCGTATCATTAAATAATTACTTGCAATTGGTTACGGTATCATGCTGGTCTTTATTTACTTTTAGATTCTGAGCGAAGCGAAGAATGTATTGGTTTTACAATGATG
>JAIUCT010000024.1:4338608-4355323 GCA_021307375.1 Tetraneura akinire
TTCACGAATAGGGTATGTTTCCGGTAGCAAAGTGGACGTAGTTGGTACTTTACTTAGGTCATTTTTTGAATTTCTCAAAATTGACGCTATGCGGTAGAAAAAACGGCGAAAAAATGACGAAAAAACTGCATTTTTCGCGAAAAATGAAATTTCGACGAATTCGATTTCTATATTTCACGATAACTCAGGCAATTTTCAAGATAGAGACCTGAAATTTTTTTTGGATGTTCACATAGCTACTATATATATGTGGTAAAATTTTGGAACCGTTACGTTAATTTTTCTACAAAATATAGAACTTTGAATATTTCGTAAAATTCTCATTTTTATGTATATAATATTTGATAAAATTAGCAATTTTTGGTATTAAGGTGTGAAAATTTTACTGCAGTATGTATACATATTACTTAACATCATACTAAAATATTAGAAAAATCCATTGTCAAAATTTTTTTTTATAGCCGTTTTAAGTTGATATTTTTAGGAAAACGAAAATCTTAGAATCCATACATATAAATAAATATTCTGAAAACACTTTTACTACCCGAAATAATGCTTCGATTTTCACGAATAGCGAGTTTCAGATGTAAAAGTGGATGTAGATGGTACTTTATTTAGGTCATTTTTCGAATTTCTCAAAATTGACTATAAGCGGTAGAAAAAACTTCGAAAAAATGACGAAAAAACGGCATTTTTCACGAAAAATGAAATTTTGACGAATTCAATTTCTATATTTTACGATAACTCGGGCAATTTTTAAGATAGAGACCTGAAATTTTTTTTGAAGGTTCACATAGCTATTATATATATGTGGTAAAATTTTGGAACCGTTTTTTAAATTTTTTTATAAAATATTGAACATTGAATATTTCGTAAAATTCTCGTTTTTACGTATATAATGTTTGATAAAATTGTCAATTTTTGGTATTAAGGTCTGAAAATTTTATTGAAGTATACTTACATATTAATTAACATCATACTAAAATATTAGAAAAATCCCTAATCTAAATTTTTTTTTATAGCTGTTTTAAGTTGATATTTTTAGTTCAAACGAAAATTATAATCTGACTGAACTTCGCTCAGAATCGTTTTTTCGAATGCAATGGTTTATCATTGCATTCAAATTCTAATTAAAATTAAACGCTATGATCCGCACACCTGTATCCTGTGCGGCAGGAGTATCAGCTCTTTTTATTATTATTTTTATTTCACAAGTAATACTGTTAAAACTTAAAGCACCGGCGGACGAAGCTAAAGCTAGCTAAAGTAGACACCGGTGCGTCAATATCCAGATTTCGCAGGCCTCAATAGGTCGCTCTATTTACATAGTACCGTGTCTCAACTTTTACACTCTTGATGGGGTGTGACAAAAGACTGTGTTCGGACTTGGCTGGCGGTGGTCGTTCGCTGGTGAGCTTGTTCTTGTTTCCGTAGTCTTGAGTCCTGACTCCGGAGTCCTGAAGATGTTGACTAGACTTCTGCTGTGACTGGAATGAATAATTTCGGTCGGTCGTTCGCCTTTTATGCTATTTTTGAATGTGACGAATTTCTTTGATTGGTCGTCCAATCAAAGTTTGTCATTACGCGCTTAATATTGTATTCGTGCATGCCCGTTTACGATTGGAGTATATATTTCTACCGTACCGCCTAGTAAACCTCAATAATATTTCTTGGATCGCACATTCGTTGTTGGCTCTGAAAAGAGCTATTTTGGTTTACGCTTAGTAACAAACTTTTGTTCGAACACGAAAATCTGATCGTCGTAAAACAATAATATTATTACACAATAATAATATTAATATAATAATATAGTGGTCGATTACACTAGTGAGCATTAGAATAGGCATAGTGCAAAGTAATATGAAATAATGTGTATATATAATAATAATATTATTATATGAAACAATGCCGGCAGATGTATACAATAAAATATGAGAAATAGAGAAGTTTCGCTTTATACAACAATATAATACACGCTGCAAATCATCCGAATTTCTGAATAATCTGACATAATTTTGAATTTTCTATTTATACGCATCAATCATTAAAATTATTATGAAATTATATGAAATTTTAGGTGCTACACATTTTGTAGAATTTTGTTCGTCACCAGCATGGTATTATCAGTGTATACCTATTATATAAATATAGTTATCATAAAATTATATTAAAAAATTATTACTATGACTGTTGTCATATTATTTATCAGTTCAGTTGTACAACAAATAAAACTGACTTTCATCCCGATTTTCAACAATGGGATGAATCCAAAATTTTTTTGATTTCCGACGACGTCTTCTGCGTAACAAAAGTGTTAACAACAGTGATTCTTCGTCGGAATCCATTTTTACAGTGGTCAGTAGATAAGATCTAGGTAGGTCCACAAAAAAGTGGTTCAAAGGTGGTCGTTCCACCGATGGCACAACCACAAAAAAAAAAAAAACGCTCAAAAGAGGTCCTTGTGTGTTAAGCCTAATATTTTAAAATAATTTTTTATTGTATCAATACGCCGTGAAACCGATATATAGAAAAAAAATCTAAGGAAACGACGACATAATGTTATTAAAATAAAAAATTTATATAAACTAAACGTATACTACTTATATGACTTTATATTATTAATTATATAATATTTAAATATGTTTTCATTAATTCATCTTCAATATGTAAATTAAAATACTAAAAACACTATTTCAAAAAAAAATAAATAAAAATATATCACCTACCTATATATTATAAAAAATTACTTGTATTCCTTTTATTGGTGTATAATTTTAAAAACTAAATTGTAAGACAATTTAATAAACAATAAGAATTATTATGTAAACGACTTTAATAAAAAAAAAACCTTTTTTAAATGACAGTATACTTGTTTTAATAATTATTAATTTTTGTTTTAACTGCAAAAATATAAGAAAAAATCAGTTAAAAAAAACTTTGGATTGATAAGTTAATTATTGTAAACATTAATATAATAATAATACAAATAATATTCAATCGCAAAATAATTTTTAAAATAAAATAAATTATGAATAATAACGTTTATTAATTATTTTTTATTGATTTAAAATATAATCCATTTTAATTATCAAGATTCACACTGACTATGGAAACAAAAACTTTTTAAAAATGTCTGTTCAAATTCATTAATACCAATCCAACAGATGATAAACATTAATTTATAATAAATTCAGATTTAATAATCCTCGTACATTATTTGTTATTTATGAAATATACGAAAATAAAACATAGAAGTTTTAACACTTATGTACTTACTTATTCCAACACAATTTCATTTCTACCATAGTCGAATTTGAATATATTTTTTTTTTTAAATAAATATTATATGATTTATTACAATAATATTTAAATAATATTTATTATATTTTACAATGTGAATTCAATGAATTCATATTATTACGTATCATTGAAATACAATTATACAAACAATAACAACATTGATTTAATTTTTTATTATGAAAAAGAGTTGTTTTTACTTTATACTCATTAAATCCTTGTTTACCATGAAATATTGTATAATATAAACAAATACGTGAACGTGAGAGTTAAAATTTAACTCCTAAATAAATTATCTTATTCTTATGAAAAATAAATATATACAAACGTATTTATTTTTTTCAAATAATCGAATTATATTTTTGTGTACCGTGTACGTATTTATACTATAAAGTACCTAAGTATATAACCAATTATAATAATATACATTACTTCATTGATATATCATAAACATAATATATTTCAATTTCAGCAATCAGGGACTGAATCTGCACGACATACCAATTTAATTCGTACTTATATAAAATGTCATAAATTTTAATTTCATATTTCAATTTATATCTAGAAAATTACACAGTTACATTATTATGTAAGTATATAAATAAATATGAAAAAAATATTACACAGTAAATAGAAAAAAATAATAATAAAAATGTCACGAAAAGGAAATACAAATTTTAAAACATCGTAATAATTGTTAATTAATTAAACGCGACATTTATTTTAATTTATTCGGTGAACAATTTTATAATATAAAATTTATAAATATGAATGTATTGAATTGAAAATTGACGGTAATGTCAAATATTCTGAACGGCTTGTTTCTTAGAAATAAATATAATTATTTACGTTAAAACGATTATTTTTTCTATCATTTTCCTGTAGGAAAATTAAAAAATTGAAAAAAGTTGAACGGAATAATAATAATTTGATTTTGAATAGGTAAATCGATTTATAATATTTCTGGTTTATACATCAATAATGAAAAAATTATAAAATTTTTTTATCATTTGATAATATAAAATAAACTAACAAGATATATATAATATGATAATATAATATATACAAATCACGTAAGTACCAATAGCGAGAATTCAGAATCTTCAAAATCATCCTTATCAAAGGATTTCCCGCTTTATTCAATTTTTTTTTTTTTATTATTAGGTACGTAAAAAATAAAAAATTAAAACGAGTAATTATATTTTTATTTTTTCAATGTCATTATCATTATATTTTACACAATGTGACAAGATGCGCGAAAAATAATATTATATAATATTATTGAAAGGCGAACGTGTTAAAATAATATAAACGGCGACGTCAACTATAAATATTATAAAATAATAATTTATAGTTTGAATCGCGTGAAATTGTGGTGTGGTGGAGGTCGTATTATTATCATTGTCGAAGACGGAACGGGAGACGGCGACGAGGAATGTCCGTCAGCCAGCCTACGCTTCTGCCTCTTCGTCGTCATCGTCTCCCTCGCCTTCCTCGTCGATGGTCGCGTCTTGGTATTGCTGGTATTCGGACACCAGATCGTTCATGTTGGACTCGGCCTCGGTGAACTCCATCTCGTCCATGCCTTCGCCGGTGTACCAATGCAAAAATGCTTTGCGCCGGAACATGGACGTGAACTGCTCGGACACCCGTTTGAACATCTCCTGTATGGCGGTGGTGTTGCCGATGAACGTCGAGGACATCTTAAGACCTCGCGGTGGTATGTCGCACACGGCCGTCTTGGTGTTGTTCGGTATCCACTCGACGAAGTAGCTCGAGTTCTTGTTCTGGATGTTCAGCATCTGCTCGTCCACCTCCTTCATGGACATCCGGCCGCGGAATATGCTGGCCGCTGTCAGGTACCGGCCGTGACGAGGATCGCACGCGGCCATCATGTTCTTCGCGTCGAACATCTGCTGCACTAGTTCCGGGACGGTGAGCGCGCGGTATTGCTGACTGCCGCGAGACGTGAGCGGCGCGAAACCGGTGATGAAAAAGTGCAACCGCGGGAACGGCACCATGTTCACGGCCAGTTTGCGCAGATCTGAGTTCAGCTGTCCGGGGAACCGAAAGCACGTGGTCACGCCACACATGGCCGCCGACACCAGGTGGTTCAGATCGCCGTACGTGGGCGTGGTCAGCTTGAGCGTCCGGAAGCATATCTCGTATAGGGCCTCGTTGTCGATGCAGAACGTCTCGTCCGTATTCTCCACCAGTTGGTGCACGGACAGCGTGGAATTGTACGGTTCCACCACCGTGTCGGATACCTTGGATAGAAGATATTATAATTTATTTTTTATTTTATACGCGCTTTTCCCGATTAAACGAGCGTTTAGGTATACCTTGGGTGACGGGACGATACTGTACGTGGTCATAATTCGATCAGGATATTCCTCGCGAATTTTCGATATCAGCAACGTGCCCATGCCAGAACCGGTGCCGCCGCCCAGTGAGTGTGTCAGTTGAAATCCTTGTAAACAGTCGGAACTTTCAACTTCTTTCCTGCGAAGATCAACGATAGAAGTATCATGTTATTTCTCGCCCGTTATCCGGCAAACCACAACCGCGGTATAGTTAAAAATTATAATAACATTCAGTAGCGTACTTAAACTCAATCTTTTTTATGTGAGGAAGATATTATGAACTTATTAATAAACAAAATTAAAATTGTTTTAAAAGAAAATTCTATTTCACCAAATTTTCAGGAGAAAGGGGTTCTCTCCTTTCCCGTTAGTACGCCACTGATAACATGAATGTGTTATAATAATTACCGAACCACGTCCAACACTGAGTCAACCAACTCGGCACCTTCAGTGTAATGGCCTTTGGCCCAGTTATTTCCAGCGCCCGATTGCCCGAAAACGAAGTTGTCCGGTCGAAATATCTGTCCGAAAGGACCTGACCTCACCGAGTCCATGGTGCCCGGTTCTAAGTCCACAAGTACCGCACGAGGTACGTATTTTCCACCTAGTTTTATTTCCATATTTATTTTTATAAATAAATTATTATATACATAATAATTAATAGTAATTTATTTATTCGTATAATCGAACAAACAAAGATTCTAAGCAAAAGGGAGAATATATTAGTTTTACAACTACTCGTATGTGTCTTTTTTTTATTTATGTCCGTAGACACTTTTTCGACCAAAAATAATGCTACGATTTTGACGAATAAAATATGATTCCGGAAGGAAAGTGGATTTAGTTGATACTTTATTCAGGCCATTTTTCGAATTTCTCAAAATTGAATTTATCACGTAGGAATAACTACCTACCAAAAAATGACGAGTATTTAGTTTCACGGAAATGTACAATTTTACTTTATTGAACTTAAAGAATTAAAAATTTTATTGTCTGTTCTTATTGGTACTTTACATACATGATACAATTTTAGAACCATTGCATACAATTTTCGTGAAAATTAGACAAGTAAACATTTCTTAAAACTCTTATTTTTATCACTATGTTTGATAAAAATAACAATTATGAGATTTAAGATCTAAAAATATTATAGTAGCTCAAATCTCATATATATAATATATATTAGTTAACATTTAACATAATTCCAAAATATTTAAGAAATCTAGATTCTCAATGTTTTTATAACTGTTTAAAGTTAAGAATTTTAGTAAAAACGATAATTATAATTATAATTTATATGGATTCTTATTATTTCTCAATATATTTCTAAAAATGTTTAATAAAATTGACAATTTTAGGATTAAAGGTTTGAAAATTGTTATTGAAGTTTCATCATAATATATTGATAACCTTGTTGAGTTAATAATATTGTGACATTGTGTATATTACAATAATTATAATTTTATTTTTAATTATCGTTTAAATTATGGAAAAAAAGACAAACTGATATTGCTGTGAGTATAATACAAGTGATTGAGTGGATAGTGTTGCCTCGTGATTGAAATTTGAATACAATAATATCGCATTCGAAAAACGATTTGAGTAAATTTTAGTCAGATATAGACATTTAGGGAATTTATTTTGGGATTTTATTGGCACTTTTATAAGTTATAAACATTGATGACGAATTTTTTATTAAAAGTTTTACGATAACTTAAAAAATATTAAATTTAAGACTTGAAAATGTTATCGATTGTTCACATATATACGTTATATGCTTGATAACATTTTGAATTTTTTACGTTGATATTTAAATTTATTGAGTATGCAATTTAAAATTGTAATTAATTATTTATTAATTTATAAACAACAATACCTGTAGTAGTCAAACTAAACTTCGCTCAGAATCGTTTTTCTAAATCCGATATCATTGCATCATTGCGTTAAAATTTTAATCAAAATATAGCACTGTCATTATATTACCTTCAATCCTACTCACAGCAGTAGCTCGTTTTTGGATTTTACAGTCTTTTAATTTTATTTATTTTTATGTCTGTAGACACTTTTACAACCAGAAATAATGTTCAGATTTTCACGAATAGCATAAAATTCCGGTAGGAAATTGGATGTAGTTGGTACTTTATTTCAATTTCGAATTTCTTAAAATTGAACTTAATATTTAATACGCATAACTTATGTGACAGGAAAAACTACCAAAAAATAACAAATATTCGGTAATATTGAAATTTTGACAAAATTGAACTTCGATTCGTACTTCTAATGAGATGATTTAACGTTGCATTCAAATATTAATCAAAATACAACATTATCCTCTCCACACCTGTATTATAATCACACCAGCATCGATTCTTTAATTTTTAAAATAATTACCAATTTACCAATTTAATTTGAATTAAAAATATTTATGTTAATAAACACTTTTCGTAATAAAAACTTGTACATTTATTAGATTTTAATTTTTAAGTGACAATATTATTTATCCAACTGATTTTTAAACCACATTTTAATAATGCATTTTTATTTTCCTCGTTATATTATTTATACAATTTAAAATTATTGTTACGCATAAGAAAGCTGTTTCGATTGGAATTATGCTATATTTATTAAACGTAACTTGCAAGTACTGGATATACTTAAGTTTGTATTTCCAATTCATAACTATACGCATTTTTATAAAAACAAATTCGTTTACTTAGAGTCGTTTCTAAATTTGTATTACGGTGACGTTTGTTAAAAGTATACGAAAAAAAATTTTTAATTCGAGGACAAAAATAGTCTCCAATTCTTATACTAATCTATTGATTGCAGTGTCGTATTTTGAACCGAATTCTGGGGGGGGTCCAAAATTTTTCCCCTATTTAATAATCAATAAATTTACTAAAATGAATAACAAAATCTAATATAAAAAAAATAGGGATCACTTAGTAGTTCTAGGGGTAGGGTCCAGTACCCTTGAACCACCCCGTAAATACACCACTGATTGATTGTGTATTTATTTTTAATCAATATTACCAAGTGCTTCCGTATAATAAACATTTATGCGTTCCAATTGCAGATCAGAATCCCCGTGGTATGATCCGGTCGGATCGATTCCGTGCTCATCAGATATAACTTCCCAAAACTAAACAATAAATTAAAATCTGTAATCGTAGCGTTAAATTTAGTAAAAGTAAAAAAAAATTTCTTATCATTAAGATCTAAAATAATACAATATTTAAAACAATATGAAATTGTAATTTATTTGTTTTAAATTTTTAAATCAACGTCGGACTTTAAAATTGGTAACAATTTTAATTTTTCATTCGTTTATTTTCGTATCGCCTAAGAAAGTAAGAATATAACAATAATGACCATTTGTTAAAATTATATATTTAATTTTATATTTGCACATTATTTTAAAACTAAATTAATAATTACAGCTAGGTATATAAAAAAATAAAAATAAAAATATATTTACTACCTATTATTTATTTTTTTTTTTTTAATCGATTAATAATACAATTTATTTGTTTAAAAAAAACGACTAAACTTACATCAATAAATTTGTATTCATTTTAAATTTAATTTTAATTAACTTTAGTTAATGTTAAATTTAACCATTGACCTTAAAATAATTAATTTAATTACACTATAAATAAAAAATATCAAAGTATTTTCCGCGGTATTGTTAAGTCATATAGTGTGTTTAAATGTTAAAGGGTTAGAAACGAAAATTCTTATTATTATATTGTATTGTTATGTGACGGGTGACGGTTTGTTCCAAATACTCTCAAAAGTGTATTACACCCCGATCGTGATAGATGTCACATCGGTGTACTCTTATATTACCTTAGCGCCGATTTGATTGCCGCACTGACCCGCTTGTAAATGACAAATTTCACGCATGATTACACTTTAGAATGGTGTAATAATAATAATATAATTCGATATTTTCAAAACTTGAACACGATGTCGATATCAGAATACAAACCAGTTAACAAATAACAATGTTTAATATTTATAAACAATGCGAATATATCTATTTAAATGAATTACGTTACGATTATTATTTAAATATAGCCAGCATAACAAAATGACCGTCTGTGTTTAAAAACACAGGTGAAATATTTAAAAATAATTTATCGTATTATTACACTCTTATTATGGGCAATAATTTATAGCCAATTACAACTAAACGTTTTATTTTATTTTCGACGATATTAATTATTATTATAGTTATACTGTTATTTTGTTGACAGACGTGCAAAAATGAACTGTAGACAATAATATTGCTTATTTATTTGTTCCAATAAAAATGTAAGTAAAATGTAAGTAAAATAAATTAATATACATGCATGCATTTAAGGTAACATGTTTTGTATTTAT
This sequence comes from Tetraneura akinire, assembly GCA_021307375.1. Taxonomy (NCBI): domain Eukaryota; kingdom Metazoa; phylum Arthropoda; class Insecta; order Hemiptera; family Aphididae; genus Tetraneura; species Tetraneura akinire. Next base: position 4,348,655 of record JAIUCT010000024.1, read on the forward strand.
CCGTTTTTATGTATATATGCGATTTATTACAATTTGATTATAGATAATTTGTGTATTGTTCTAAAATTTTACGTGAAAATAAACTTTATAGTTAACCACAAAAAGGAAACCGTTTACAGAGGTTATACATATAGGTTAACCTAGCGTAATAACACTGATGCAGTTAATACACACAACGCACTTTTTAAAATTTATTCCAACAGAAAATAATCAATTATTATACATTATTTTTTTATATAAATACAATTTACATCGTTTCTTCCATTGAATTTTTTCTTATATTTATTTTATAAATTCTATCGTTTTTCGTACTTCTTCAAAATAATATTATAATATATCATATGTGGTATGTGGACAAAATTGTAGAAGAAAATATTATATTTAATCAATACTCCTACATGAAATTTTAAAAAATAATACTGCTGTGGAAGGGATTCCGGTTTAAAAGAGAATAGTGTTGAATTTTGATTAAAATCTGAATGCAATGATAAATCATTATATTCGGAAAAACGATTTTGAGTTAAATTCATCACATAATATATGTATAGATTAAAATGTTTACATTAATCATCAGTCTCTACGTTTAATATAAATGTAATAAATAAAATCATTAAATGAGTCGCGCCTTAAATATCCAAATCTGAAGTTTAAACTAAACATATCAACTTTAAACAGCTATAAAAAAGAAATTGAGACTTGGGATTTTCCTAATATTTTCATATCATGTTAATTAATATGTGAGTATACTACAGTAAAATTTTCAGACCTTAAAAGTTAAAACCCAAAACTTCCAATTGTATCAAACATAGATAAAAACACTAGAATTTTAGGAAATATTCAATGTTCTATATTTTATAGAAAAATTAAAGTAGGTAGGTAACGGTTCCAAAATTTTACCACATATATAAAGTACCTATATGAACACTCAATAGCAGTGTCAAGTCTCTAACTTCAAAATTACCTAAGTTATCGTGAAATATTCGTTGGAATTTCAGTTTTCGTGAAAATGCCATTTTTTCGTCGTTGTTTCTATCGTATATAGGGTTAATTTTGAGAAATTCGAAAAATGACCTAAATAAAGAACCAACTAGATCCATTTTCCAACCGGAAACATGATATTCGTGAAAATCAGAACATTATTTCGCGTCGATAAAGTGTCTTCGTACATAAAAACTTAAAAAGAAAGACACAATATCTAAAAAAATAATATCTTATCTTGAGACATAAATGAAATAAAAAATCAATATAACAACTGATTATTACAAATACACAAATAATACTGAAATTAAAATGTTACCAAACATTTCCTTTTCATGTCATAAAAAGGACGACTACAATATAGAACACAAGTCATATCAATATAATAATGATACGACTTTTATAGTAATAGTTATATTTATATAATAAAATCTAAGTATCCTATTTTGTGTAAAAATATATCGTATGGAAATTGAAATTTTGATTTTTTTCGTACGTCTCTAACTACGATAATATGCTATAGAAATAATATTTATAATTTATTTTACATTTTTTTACAATAATTAAATAAACAATTAAATTTAATATGGTGGCTATTAATAATTTATAACATTTTATTTCGAATATAATTCTTGTTTTTTTTTAATAACACACACACGAAGTTAACGTTTTACAAAATTAAATTTGAATTATGATCATATTATAATATTAGATTATTAAATATGTAAGAACGTTTTTGATACTTTAATTAATGGATTCCGAATCACAACTAGACGATGTAAGATAAAAAAGTGTGCGCTTAGAATTATTGCCATTCCATCAATACATATTTACATGTATTATATTATAGATATGTAACTGGGAAAATAAATATAACACGCAGTGCGAATTCGTGAATAAAATTATCGCAAAATATAAGACATTGAAGTCGAATGAAGCGCATTTTATTACGAAGATAAAACAATTGGAAGAAGCGAAAAAATGTAATCTCGCAGAATTGTGCAATTATAAAGTACGTTTCATTGTCTATATTGTATACCTATTATTAATTGACAGAATAATTATTATAATCGCGTTAAATATAATTATATTAAATAGATAAAAATGTATACCTGTCTAGATTGACGTCGAAGAAAAAATTTGCGTTATCAAATCACTGAAGGCAAATTTGAAATCCAAAGAAGAGGAGCTATGTTATTTGTTCGAGCAACTTAGTGATTCTGCAAACAATCGTTTGTGCGCGGACACGATGAAACGTACGAAATCGGAATTCACAGATCCGTGCAAGTCGCAACGCGTGAAACAAGCGTGCGAGAACAGAGCGCAACTTGAGCGCGAAGCACTGTACTGTAAGTTTAAGGTCGTGTGTGAGAAATTACAAGAAACTAAAATTGCATTTGACGAGGCCAAAAGTATAATTAACAACGATATATTTAATATAAAAAATACAGCGACGAAAATGTCGAAAATGCCGGGAATGGAATGCGACCCGCACAAAATGATGTGTCAAATTCAACAGTTGATAGAAGAGAACGGCGCGAAAGACGAAGAAATATATTGCATGGGTAAAAAAATAAAAAAACTTCAAAAAGAGAACGAATGCAATATTTTGAAAATAAACAAGTTGAAAAAAACGATTGCGAACAATTACCAAGAACCAAGTTGTTGTTATAAAATAGACCAGAATAAAATGACGGAAAAAAATTCTTGCCGGTTTAAACCGGACCACGATTGTGCGTGTTTAAAAAAAAGATTGAACAATATGTATCGATCGTTCTAAATAATGTTTGAAATATTTATATATAGTAATTTTTGTTTTAAAAATATTCGACACCACGAGTAGGTTGTATATTTATCATAATGTCATGCTGATATATTGTTATGATTTTGATGAATCGCGATGAAACGATTAAGTTTATATTATTTTTTATAACGCGTATACTTAGAGCCTATATTAAATAATTAAATAAATCTTTTTTTCATTTTTTCTATTTATCCATGTATAATATTTTATACCATTGAATCACAAACTATACGCCAGTGTAGGTATATAATACAATTTGCAATGTACTTGCCGTGCTTACTTATTATACACTTTACTATCGAAAAGATATATTTTTCAAACTCGGATAATACTAATACGATGTAAATAAATAAATATAGTACTTATACGATACGCGTATTTTGTATGTAGGTATAAGATATATAATGAAAGAAATTTAATGGAAAAATTTAGGTACGAAATTCTGTATCCCATATTATATGGCTCCAATTGAAAACGCATTTATATATTATTTAGCGTCGATAAATTTAATGAAATTATAAAATTGTATAAAAAACTGAATAAATATTATAATATAATATATAGTTTGTAATATTATGTACCTAATACCTACTCAAACGCGGATTGTTTTAAAATGTGTATCTAAATGTTGGGTAGGTACATTTTTTTATTTAACGATGTTCAATTTTAAATATGATGCGCATTATTATAACATTAAAGGTTTGTAAAGAAAAATTCGAACTTATCGTATTTATTCATTATAATATTTCGAAAAATGTATAATATAATATAAATATAATTATATGTATAATTTGATATTTACGATAAATTATAAAAAAAATTTCAAAATATAAATACATTTTTTCGAATATATAAATATAATAATTATGTAATATGTATGTACTTATGCGTACTAATTACTGGCAAATAAACAATTTTACGAATAATATTATTTTCTATGTAAATATTATATTGACGTATATTAGGTATACCTTTAAGTTATACTTATATTTTTTTAGCTATAACATAACTATACATTACGTATCCCCATATCTATATAATACTGTAAATTTAAGTTAACAATTTGTTTGTAACAATAACTTCTGAATACAAGTTTGACTTCCATGGCCTTTAATTTGAAGTAGGTATCGTATAGAAATGGAAAAATTGTTTCATAATAATATCAAACATTTAATTATATATTGAAACACACACGTCATCGATCATTTTCTCCTTACATTTCGGATTATATGATCGATGAATCACTGTCTCGACCAAAATAACAAGAATTATGGATATATATAATAGGTATAATATGTAATAAACATAATATTATTATATGTAATAATCCTGTTTTTATCCGAGTCCAGATGAATAAATCAATAAATTTCTGTATACTTTTATACTTATACACGAAACCCGACATTGAAAACATTTCACTAAAATTACATTTGTCACTTATCAAACCCAACTATATATAATTAATATTTAATTTGTAAATTATATTAAAATTTAAGGTTATTATATTTGCTGCATATAAAGTGGTTAAATATATAAAATTATAATGTAGACATATAGTTACGTCTATTTCGACATTTTTAAACTTTTTTTTTAAGAAAAATAATAGGTAATAATAAGAATTATTATTATTATTATGATTATAAAATATGTGAGTTTTGTAATAATTTCTATAATATTAATACAAGTATAAAATATCGAAAAAATATCAAAAAAATCAACCACTCACGTATAGATAGGTATATCATATGGACGATAATAATACAACTGTTTAGAGTTTAAACTGCAATAAAAGATATACAATATGTAGAAATTTTCGAACTAAATAATGGTATTTCAATTTGGCGAAACATTTTTAATTTAAACCCATTTACAATTTACTGCAACTCGACACGGTTTCCGAATAGAAGTATAATAGTAGTCGCTATCGTTAACTGCTTTTTGTTATAATATCATATTATATACGCCAATACTCGGTTATAAACGATTTTACTCACTCCGACTGGATGGGCACACACACATACACTTGGGTACATTAAAACGTATCTCTTAAACAACAATTTCTCGTGTGATTCGCACACAAATTGCAGAATATATACCTAAATAAATAAAAATTAAAAAAAGAAATATACTTAGCGAGCAATGTCCGGAATCATGACTTGGATAGTTGATATTTTATTTCAACCAAATCTCGAAAAAAAAATTATCAAACACTTGTCTTGATGTAATAATAATTATAATAGTAATATTATTATAAGAGTGTATAATATTTATATTTTACGTATGATGGTCCTGTATATTACATACCTATATCGAAAATTTATATTTATACTCTTTGGTCTTTATCATCGTATTGTACCTAGGTATGTTAATATTAAATAATTATATGGTATGAGCTATGAATTTCACGTCATCCCCTCTATAAGTCTATAACGCTCTTTACTATATATTATATATATATCATATAACTACCTGTAAATACAATTACTACGACTAAATCAAAAATTTCAATAAAAAAAAAAAAAATAAACATTTTCATAAAATATTTTTATTTTTATAATACGTTTACTTCCGTCTTTCCGTACGTGCATTGTGTATACCTAACTATTTCACGAATAACATAATATAATATTCATTTAATAGGTAGGTCTAAGTACCATTTATAATACGACTCGTATTCGCGATTTACAGAAACGAGTTATTCAAATTTATTAATTTTCCTTATAAATTACGTTTCGACTATATAGAGAAGAAGAAAAAACAAAACATTTCTCCATTATCAATGAACCCGGTTCGATTATTCTTATATTATAATATACTCGTACATAATATTATATCTTATATTATTAAATATATTACCTATGTGTACCTACATTAAATAATAATATAATATTATAATCGTTGATGATTTACGATTCGAATTTTCGAAAACACGACAATAATATTTCAATAAATTATCGACCAAACGAGAAATTTAGATAATACTATCGAATATCGATATATTGTATAAGGTAAAATATTATAAAACTTGTTGTTGACGTCATGGCGAGTTTCGAATTCAAGAATTAGGATCGTCAATTTTTTTTTTTTTAATTTATAGATTGTAAATTTTAATATAGGTACCTTGTACCTACTATTTATTAGGTATCTATACAATTTTAGATTATACCAAAGAATATATTATGTATCTTGTGCCTATTAATTGTTTTCGAATCTTATAAAACTTAATTTTTATATAATAATATAATATATAAGTAACAATAACTAATAATAATATTTTTAGGGCGAAATTTATTAATTTAATAATTTTGAAGATGTGTTCTTAATTTTTTGAAAGCATTTCGTTAGGCGTTCACTCGTTGTATTATTTCATCGAGCTATTTATTTTATTTTATAATAAGTTTACAACAAAATAGGTACCTACCTACTACTTATATATAACAAGTATAATTCCATCTAATAATCGACATCTAGACTGATAAAATAATGATTCAAATAGTAGGTAAACGTTTTCTTTTAGTCGACCGTTTTAAAAATAATATACCTACTAGATATTATTTACTGACTTACTTATTTAAAAAATAATCCCTCATTTTAATTTAACTAAATAAACATAAAAAAGTTTATTTATCTGAAATAAATTACAATATGGATAAATCATCGGCGTGTAATTATATAATCGTTCATTAACTAAAAACGTTGCCCATTAATAATAATTAATGCATAATTAATATAAATTATTATATTTCATATTATTTTGATATCGCCGTATCCATACCATTAATATGTAAAACCATATTTCAAGTAGGTATTATGTTATAAATTTATAATGAACTGTGCATATATTATTATTATTATTATTATTATTATTATTATTATTATTATTATTA
>JAIUCT010000024.1:4362514-4410382 GCA_021307375.1 Tetraneura akinire
TGTTGAATCCTGGTTCCACCTATGAAAAAAGTAAAAATAAATCAATGGATTTAATAATATTCACTAGCATGGACATTTGGTTAGTAACATAAATTTATGTTTTCCAAATCACAAGTAAATAAATTTAATATAATAGTACAATTTAAATTATTTTTAACTAACATTAGGAACCATTCATACTAAACTAGCGGTTCTTAAACTCTTTATTATACGGACCTCTAATGAATATGATTTTTAAACACAAACCATCTTATCAATTTTGTTAGGAATTACTCTTTATTTAATTCAAATATATTTTAAAAGTAAGTTAAATAAAAATTATATATATATATATATATATTATATTTAATAGTTATACATTAACTTTACGTTACGTAGAAAATTAATATTAATTTATGATTACATTTTTATATTTAAAATTAATTTCATAAATTTCAATTATTTATCTAACGCAAAGATTATGTTGCAGTTTAAACTGGGGTTAGTATTTGAAAATTTTAATCATTGATTGGACTCTATAACAAACCATTGATAGTGCTGCAGGCCACCAACAAGAGTATCACAGACCTCTATAGAGGAGCCTTAGATTACAGTTTAAGAACCGGTGTGATAAACACTTAACAACCTATTATACATTTCAATCACATGATTTAAATTACTGTAAATAATAATATTAGGTATATAACATGTTAAAATTAGTAATATTCAATAACCTACCAATATTTTTACATACCATCAATTTTTAGAATATTATTAAGTAGTAGACAGATGATGGAGATAATGTCATTAAACCATAAGCTCTCTAAATTACTTAACACAGTCACATATACATTTTGCATTTATCCAAATTCAATATATATGTTCACAAAGTTATATGAATAAATTCTGTTGTTGGAAGTGCTGAAACCGCTAAACCAATAATAAAAATTAAATAAAAATGAATAAATATAGTAACATTTACCGATATAAATGTTAATAAAAAATATATTCACTTACATTAATAAATAATAAAAATTCCACATCAAAATGGTAATGTGTTGTATAGAATTCCACAACATCAAAATTAATTTTCAAATTTAAACAAAAATTCTTTGGTGCAAAACTTCTTTTTTATAAAATTATAACCATACAAATTCAAGTACATTTTAATAATGATTTTGATTTTGTTAATTTTGCTTTGTATAACATGGACTATTTGAGCTTAAACAATACTTCACGTTTCAAGGAACTTGAATTTGTCGCATCTAGAAAATGTAACATTATTAATTTATTTTCTTAACAAACAATAAAAAAAATTAATTAATTATTAATTTTAACATAATAAACATAATAATATATTTATCATTATTACAAAATTATGTATTTATATTTAAACATTTTATTATTACCTACATTATAAAAAGTAAAAATTTAATATGACAATTATATTCCTAATTTTTAAATAAAACAACTAAATTAAAATAATTAATTGTTCTTTTGGTGTATTCAAATCTTTAATTTAAAAAAATTAAATGTTATCACTTAGAAAAATTTGATAAATTGAAAAATTGATATTTTATTTTTATGAAGTCATACTGAACACAAGTTTTAAAGAACTTGTGTAATTGTTTTTGGTAATGTTTCTTAGAATAATTACAATATTTTTTATACAATAAAATATTTACAATAGAATTTAATATTATAAGAATAAGTACATTATTTACTAAGACCGATATTAATCATTTTTATAACTTAACAAATAAAGTAAATTAAATGGAAATATGTATTAATATTTAGTTACTTGATTCTAAAATATATTTGTATTACTATACTTCATATAAAATATTGACATGACACCATAGACTTTAACCTATGTCTTGCTTTGAATCAAAACTGAATGTAAAAAATAATAGTTATCAATATACGTATTATTATATAATAGTTATAGGGGCTTGAGTATGATACAAAATAATTTATTATTTTGAATCAATAATATATGTTTATTGTATTGTTCATAAGATATTGCTGTTAAAATTTTCAGTACTTGTTTATTAGCGCTCTACTAACACATCAAAAAAAATTTATCCACAGCTACTGAATCGTAAATAATTTATCTCCCCACCATCACTGTGGGTCATTTAACGATCATTTACTTTCAATAATAAGAATAGGCAATAGAATTATAAAAAATATAAGTTAGTTAATTATAATAAATGAAATATATTATACATTTACATTTATACACTATATAAATAAATTACCTATTTATTTTTGTTAAAAGAAAATAAATAATAATTAAAAAATTTTGATTATAGATTTGATATAAATTATGAGGAGGCCAAAACTCAGATATATCTTTTAAGATTGCTTCTAATGCATCTTGACCATTTAGTTAGTTAACATCGCTAATGTGATCCATTAATTATCATTTCATGATTATTTTCACGGATTTCACTAGTTTTAATACCTAGTTTTTTTTTTGTTTTTTGTAAAAATTTAGTAATTTTATTTTTTATAATCTTATTGTCTATTATTTTGAAAGGTAAATGATAGTTTAATGATCAGCAGTGATGGCGGGAAGATAAATTATTTGCGTTTTGATGGTAGGGCGATTAATATTATTTTTGCGTTATCTGGGTTTGTTAACAAACAAGTACCAAACTTTTTTATTATCAATTAAAGACTACAAGAAAAAATATCATATTCAATAATTTGTAATAATATTGATTAGTTACATTATATTGTGTAGTTATTGTTTAAGAATAAAAAATGGTTTGCAAAAATCATGTTAAGGGGAATATGTTCATTTGCAGTGCTACAGTTAGATCAAAAAATATGTATAAAGTTCAGAACAATTATAATCTAAGCAAATACAGAGTAAAACAATCATAAGTAATTAAAATTTTACAGAACTATGTATGTTATACTATATAAAATATTAAATAAATTTTTAATTATTAAATTAATAATTGATAAAATTGGATAATACTTTTTGTCGCGTTCTTATTGAATATGAATAATAAAATAAAATTGATGTAGAATATAGAAATAAAAACATGAACATTTAAAAATCTCAAACTATTATAAATTTATGACGTCATTATTATACTATAAACATATCAATTTATCATAATATAAACGATATATAACATAAATAATAACATACTTAAACATAATAATATGCATTTGACATCGGCAGTTGTTACTAATAATTGTAAAATATATTTCGTTTAAACGAATAAATTAGTTGTGGAATACGATTAAAATCTATCAAACAGAAAAATATGAATTAAATACAATTATATAAATATTTATTTTATAAAGTATAAACTTTAAAGATTTAAACTTACCATGATTAGCATTACTAATAAAATAATATTCTAAATAATTCTAAAATATTATAATTTTAACCACTGACGACCGTATTAAATAAACAAATCCGACATTATCACATAAACATTATCACAGAATGTGAGGTAATTATTTATACGTGATAACATAAACATAACCTAACCGTGTTAACATAAAAACATAAAAAAATATATCAATATATACATTTACGTTTAGGTACGGAGGCTATTTTGTGTTACCTCCACCACCACCTCCACAGCATCACATAATACTTATTAATCGTGGAAATATTTGTTACTTTTCAGCATGATAAAATAATATTTTTGTCATGCTTTTCAGTTTAAATTATTAATATTTTCTAGTTTCTACGATGTAAACTGTAAATTATTAATTATTTGTTTGTTTTGTATAGGTAGTAGGTACTTGTTGACTGTTGTATACAATCGTGATTGTTAATTAAATTTTGTTGGTATAAGTATATCTTGGATTTGATTTATTGCTCTAGACTAGAATAAAACGTCCAAATTTTATTAATAACAATTTTATTTTACCATACAATTTTTTCATCATAATTAAGTACTTATATTGACGAATAGGTATAAACTGTAATATTATTATGTTATAACATCATGTATTTCTTTCTTATCTGTGTAACTTATAAATAAATACCTGTTTAATATAAATGTAATTTAAAATTATAAATGGTCTCTCTCTATTAAATTATTTACTTTGTTCCTAGATGGTTGGTGTTGGTACTAAAGATTTTGATTTGAAAAGTTCTCAAAATAAGTTTTGTAGTTTAATTGGATCGAATAAAAAATTGTGGGGATATTCCTTCAGGGGTAAGTTAAACATGTTATGTTGTACTAATATTTTTAAAAATATTGTTTAAATATGTCATAATAGATAGATTCCAATTATGGTGTAATACTAATTTACTTAATATTAATAAATGTACTGAAATTTCATTTACCCGTCGTAAATTCCTATTTTATTTATTTATAAAATAAATAATGTTCCATTAAACATTGTGTCTTCAATTAATGATCTAGGTGTCATATTATAAAATAATCCCATATTTAATGACCATATAGATATAATTTTTAAAAAAAGTAGCAAAATGCTAGGATTTCTTAAGTGCAATTGTTGGAATTTGTTGGAATTTTCTAACCTAACTTGTATAATAGTTCTATATTGCTCTCTATTCGTTCTGGTTTAGAATATAATATAGTTTGGAATCCTTCAACAGAAGGAATTGGATAAATAAATTTGAAAATTTACAAAAATAATTTTTAAGATTTATGGATTCTAAAACTAATGATTCCGTTACTGATTTAATTTTTTTTATAGTTTCTCTTGGTCTTCTCAGTCTAAAGAAACGACGTTTAGTTAATGATATAGGTAACATTCATTCATAAATTACTAAATAATAATACTCGTATTAATTGTTCGGAAAAGCTCTCAAATATAAACTTTATTGTTCCTTCTCATTCTATTCGTCATTGTACGACATTTCATGTTGTTTTCCATCGCCAAAATTATAGTATTAATGCACCATTGAACCATATATTATCATCTTATAATTCATTAAAAATTTCCATTTTGATAATATATCTTCATTATAATTATAGTAAAATTTAAATTAATATTTAAATTATTTATTTGATTCAATATTAGCTTATAATTCATACTTAAATTACAAAATTAAATTAAAATTGTAATATAGTACCTATTAAATTAATTTAAATAATGTTAATTGTTTTTTCTTATGTATGCTAAATTATGCTATGTGTTTGTAATTTATATTAATATTATATTAATATATACCTATATTAATATTTATATTATTTTGCTTTGTATTGAATTGTATTTCATATTATATAAATAATATCTATTGTATCAATTTACTGTACTTTTGCTCCTTGGGGCGTTCTTTACAAAATAAATATTCAACAGACAGTGGTGTATCCACAAGGCTAGTGAAAGGGAAAAAATATGACTAGTTGAACATAAATCCCATAACCAGTTTTTATATAAAAATAATCAATTAATTGATGTATAAATTAAAATCATTTAAAAATATACTTCATAATTATTATCATTATTATTATTATCATCAACTTCATCATCATCATCATTATTATTATTATTATTATTATTATTATTATTATTATTATTATTATTAATGTTTATGAATCTAGTGGTGCAAAATAATTTTGTAGTACCACATTTGAAACGAGTTGTAAGTGCTATATTTACACAAAATGACACATATACATTTTTGCCATTGGTAATAATGTTAATTATAACATTAGATTACTGTGTTTTAGGTGTTACATCATGATGGAGAAATATCAACATATGATGTTAGATATGGCACAGTTTTTGGTAAAATAGGAGTTCGATTATATATGTGGAGAGGGACATTGGAATTTTTCTATGACCGAAAGCCATTAGGTAATTTATAAATTATATTATTCATTAAGTATAAATAATAAAAAAGTATTAAATTGTGTATTTTAGGTGTAGCATTTGAAAACTTACATAAAGAAAATGTTCTGTATCCAATGATATGTTCCACTCAAAGTCAAACTAAATTTCGAATGAAATATTGTCAATCACTACCTGTTGATTTACAACATTTATGTTTGAAAGTTATTGATCCTTGTTATGATAAATTCATGCCACCTGGTCTATTGAAAAAAGTAAAGGATTATTGGTGGATTCGAAAATTTTTAAAATATTATGTTATATTGTTGTAAACATATCTTTTTGCTTTAAATTAATTTATATTTAATTTGATTTTTATTCTTATAAATATAACTTGTAAAAGATTTTAATAAAATCTTATAGACTAAATAAAATGAACTTGTTTATAGTTTAAGTATTGACTTGTGGATAATATATTTAAATAAATAAAAACCCAAATCCACAAAAAATTTACTTTTATTTTAAGCAAATACGTATTTGCTTAAAATAAAAGTAAATTTTTTGTGGATTTGGATTTTTATTTATTTAAAAAATGAACTTGGTTCCATAAAAAGTTAAAGATACATTTTACACTATGCAATAAACTTTTAATTATTTACGAATGATGATAATGATATATAACTGTAGTTAATCTACAATGATTCAAAAATGAATTATATTGAAAAATTTTCATTTTTATTTAAAAATACAATTATATATTCACAAAAAATCAGTATGCTATTTTTGTTTTTAATTTTAAAACAATTATTTTATTTCATTGTAATTAACATATATATATATATATATATATATAAAACTAATGTCAAATAATATTTATTAATACAATTATCATGCAATATTATTGATTAAACAAATGTATAATATTATGATTTAATATTTATTATAATATGTAATATTGTGAAAGAACACAAATAGTATGCAAAGTAAATAATCAAGAGTTTACTGTTATTGATTAAAATAAAAATTTGCTTAAAACTTTTAACTCTTTATTTTTAATAATATTGTATTCAGTTAAAGTTTAAAGAATACTAAATTAAATCTTAATATTATTTTTAATTATTTAATTTATAATTATGAAATATTACTCGTAAAATGTATATTATTATCTTTTATAAATTATTTAATAAACTGGGTAGATGTGTTATAAGCTATTTATAAGATAGTTTAGTAAGTGGCTCCTGTTATATGCTATTTATTGGTAAAATTCACCTCTTAAATAAAACAAATTTTAATTTATTATTTTATCTTATTTATTTTATCTTATTTTATTTTATCTCTTTATTATTTAATCTTCTTACCGGCAAACTTAATATTACCAATATTGTAGTTTACAAAGGTTTGAATTTAGGGCGGGATGTGTGTGCTTCAGCCCAGGGGCCCCCGCAAATTATAATTATTTTATGAATATTAAACAATATTTTAACAATGATACGTATATAATATAAATTGTATTTTATTTTATTTTTATTATTGATTTTAAATACAATTTTCAATAAGTAAAATACATTTATATTTAATATATTACATACTTATCTATAATTACTTAGATAATAAACTTTTATTATTTAAATATATTAATAAATCAAAAATAAAATGTTTTTATTATTAGACATAAGATATTCACATTATTCCATGTTTGCTATTCTCTATGACTAGCTATTATTTGCTTATAATTATTACTATTATATTATAACTTTTACTTAGGTATTTATACTATTTATATTTTAATTTTTAATTTAATTAAATACTATTTTACTATACATAATATTATGATTTGTTTCTTTTACTTATAAGTTATAAACAATGTGGTGTTGACATCATTTTTTGTGGACCTCATAAATTTTACAGTTAAAGGCCAAAGGCAGAGCTTGATAAATTTAGTTGTGGGGGGGGGGGGGCTCAAGCTCCCAGATTACTTTTTGAAAATAATTTCCTATGTAGTTTAAAATAATCTTTTTTTGTTAGAAATATTAACCAATTTAATTAAATATTATACATAAATTAAAATCAGCCAGCGTTCATCTAATATTTCATTACAAATATGAACCAATAGAATAAAATTTATAGCTATATTATGTTTTGCATACTGTTACAATATTATTACAAATACAAAGATATTCAGTAAAATAAAAAAACTGACACTGGTGATACTTTTACTGTTTTATTAAATAAAATTATTAATTGTAAGACTTTAAATTATAATAAAGTGAAATTTGGAATTGAAATCTATCAAAGAGATACATACGATTTATTGTATTACATTATAACATCATACAACTGAATAATTTATTTTATATTGTTTAGTTAATGCACAATAACTTTCTCCATAATCCATAGAACAATTTTTTTTAAATATTGTAAATTATAGAATTACAATAGAAAAATGAACAAATATGTAGCAAATCTAAATTTACTTAATAACATTTATTCAATATTATAATATACATAGGTAGGTATTAAACAAGTTATATTTATCTAAACAGTATTCAACTATCTTGTAAACAATATTACATAATTTAATAAGAATATTGCAACTACAAATAAAAAAAATCAATACCTAGGTACAAGTTTTATTTTATTTTATTTAAATAAAGTTGTTATTAAATATTATTATTAATCAAATTTAATATACAAAATTAAGTGCAATAGTAACTGTTCTTTGATCAAACTATTATAAATAATTATAAATTCAAATTTAGAATGGTAAATATTACATTGAAAACTTCAAAAATTATTATAATCGAGAAACCAAATACAAAATAAATACTTAATAATTACAGCAGTGAGAGCATAAGTTCTTTATTATGTGCACTAAGCAAACATTAATAATCTACATATTGAATAAGTAGTGCACAAGATTGAAATCCAAAATTTTTGATATTTATACATAATACAGCCGAACTTTCGATGAAAAAATCAGCAGATCACCATCATAAAAATTGGTTTCTATCACAGTATTACCACTGGAAAAAAAATGTTTTATCTTTTAAAAAATACTAAGAATGGTTAGGTTTAAAACAGAAATTAGAAACATTTATAAGTATTTAAAATGTAATAGATATTATAAAATTATTATCAAACAAAAACATGAATATTTTTTAAACATACCTATATAATTATAAAAAAAAATTAGTATTATTTTTGTTTTAGTAATGTTAAACTGTAATATATATACAATACAGTCTGTAAATATTGAATAAGAATATTCAATATAGTTATTTTATTTATTAATATTTACTTTAAAACATTAGTAGGCATCATTTGAGATTCTGGTGCAGCTTCAATAAGTGATTGCCAAGTATTTGTTGAGTTAGGTATAACAAATCCAAATTCAAAATACCATTCTTCTAGACAATGATTCTAAAAATAATTATAAATTAATTGATTAAGTACTATGTGAGAAATACTAAACACATTGCAATATAATTAGCATAAACAGAACTAAACCATTTCATTTTCATCTATATCAAAATTGTATTTATAATGAAACTATCGACATCAATTTAGTTGTTTAAACAATATACAAATTTGATTAAACACAATTTTTTCAATCTATTTTTACATTATCATCAATACATTTCATATACATAAGTTCTGTCACCATTAAATCTGGTTTGACTTGTAGTTCTACCAATAATGATAAAAAAAAAATATATAAATCTTTTTATTTTATAGTTTGAATGTAATCATATTTAAGTTAAATTTCAAAGAAAAATGATTCACAAATGTAATTTTTAATAATAAGTCATGATTCTGCATAATTATAAAAGATAATTGTTTTCCATAATAAATAGAGTTAAAGTTTCTACAATTTAGCTGAAATAAGAAAAGATCTGATCACACAATTTGTAGACCTGACCTACAACTTCAATAACAATATAATTCAAACCCAAATAGCCAATACACTGAGTAATTGTATCCAATAGTATATAATACAAATAATGAATCATTTATGTATGCTTTTAATATTCAAAGACCACTACCAGACAAATTTTTTTATTAGAAATTAAGACAATAATATACAATTATATTCATACTTTGAATAATACTTTTTGTTGTATTCTCAGTTTTTCCATAAGTTCTAGAGATGAAAAGTTTATCTCTCTGGATACAGCTCTGCATTTTAATATTGTTTTTGGTACTCTTACTTCGTGTTCTTTGTCGGGCAGTGATCTAATACAAATATACCTATTATAGATTTTTAAAAATGTATGCATATGTAATTTTCTTACAGATCTTCATTGCCTTGCCATAATACAACTCCTGTATCAGCATCTCTTAGATTCATCCAATTACTATATAAAAATATTAATAATTTAGTTCAATAAATAAAAATCATGCATCATAATAACAATAAGTAATTATTTATAATTTACTCGTATACTTACACTTGAAATCCACTCAAAATGTCCTCTCGTTTTGGTCCCATGATAATTTTCTAATGGTAGGTAATAGACAACGCTGAATAATAATTTACCTGTGCTATTTACCTATCAAATTCAATGACAAAAATGTTCTGTCTTCAGCAAAACAAAATGTCGAACAAAATAATTAATTAATGAAATATAAGACTTGACAATTATATATAATAATTTCAGTATATGGCCAAATAGTATTATGAATTTATAAAGTATTCAAAAATTAAAGAATATAAACTTGCCGTTTAATGGCTTATAATATTATAAATATGTCTACATTACCATTTACTATTTACTTTTACCATAGAGTAAATATACATAGATAGCCCATGTCAATGGGCAAAATGGAAACAATTTAATATTAATAGCATAATAGCCCAATGTATCGGTAAAGAGCGTGTAGTGCCACAATAGAATAATTAAATAATTTTGATCATAATAAAATAGTAAAATAGAAAGAATCGCCAAAAATCGACGAAAGTTCAAAGTCCACTGTGGTACTGTTCGTTTGTGGAATTATGAGATAAGAAAAAATAATAATCCAAAATCGTATAGGTATTATTATTTATTATAATAATATTTTGATATTTTCTTATTTCATATTTATTTAATTATTTTCATATAGGTGCATTTACCCACCAACAGCTTCCCCAGTGTGTTGTTTAAGCCCCCTTCGTCAAAATAAATGTGATTCTATATAAATGTTTTATATTTTCAATTACAATGTAATTTAGTTTTTGATTTGAAAACTGTGGATTAATTATACCATATTATATTTATAATTAATTTTTTTATTGTACCTACCTATAATTATATTTTATTATTTGAAATTTTTTTATACATTATACAATATTATTATCATTAAAAGTTATAGTAAAAAAAAATTTTTTCGGGCTTTAGCCCCCCCCCCCTGTATTGTAACTCTAAATACGCCCATGATTATAATTATTAATAACCTAACCCACGAGGACCCATTTTGTATACATTTTTTTTTATTACAAAAAAACACAAAAACACATACCACCGCATAATACGAGATGAGACACACCAACGTAATTGTGAAAAAACTAAAAAAACAAAAAAACGTGTTGTAAATCGTAACGTTACATACACTTTCTGTCAACCGAGAACCGACTAACGAGTAACGAAGTTCGAACTACAACAATAATTAATAATTTATTATTAATACCGATTGGCGATTCCAGAAGATTCGGCGGAAACACCACATCGTTATCGAATCGGTAATCCCCGGTAATCCGTAAAATAATTATAATAGGCCTACACTATAATATTAATAGGTATGTGGTCGTAATATGGCATGAAGTATACAGTGTAAATTCCATTTATAATAATTTAAACACACGCGATCCTATGACCTGTGTTGTGTATTTAATTTTAACATTTTATAATGAATTCTAATACAATTTCCCCACGAGTAGGTACATAAAGTTAGTCTTCACTGGCTAGTTCACCACACGATAATACAATATTAATTAAATTATACTTAGAAAAAATATTCCCTTACCATTTTCTTTTTAGCTGTACATAGTACCATTGATTTTTGATTAAATAATTTACGTATAGTACATCCTGCATTGCATAAACAATAAATTTGTGTTTGTCGTTTCACAAATTAATAAAATATAATTCTTAGAATCATTGACAGGAAATAATAAATACTGAACTATAATACCTAGACTATAATATTATACCAAGTAAAATGTTATGCAATAGACAAAAATAATATTTTTAAATATGATAATAAACTATTTCATTGCACTTACGATGGAAAAAAAAAATTTTTAATTCATAAAAACATATTACATTATTAATAACCTATTTTATAAATTTGGTTCCGGTTCGGTTATGGTTATGGCGACCATTGAATTGGCTCCGAAATATGAGGTAAACTATCCAAAAAATGAAGTATTCAATTGACTACCAATAACAAGAGATAATTTTTTTTTTTTCTTATAAGCGGTTCTCAAAATTTTTTTATGAGAAAACGTTCGCTGTCGAACTTTTCGAAGGTTTTCGACCGCATATAAGTTGGTAAAAGACGGATTAAGCCGGCGCCACACTTGCGCATTTCGGTGTAATGTAATTGTAATGTAACATTGCGGACTGAATGTTCGTGTTCGTGTTCGTCATCTAATTAGTGCTCTAGTGTGGCAGGGTATTCGCGCGCATTTGCTCGAATATTATGCTCGCTGTCGATCCATCAGTTGTTCGCTTGTTTTCAAGACAACATGTCAGAATTACAAGTGTCGTGTGCGGCTTTTATTTTAATAAAATATATAGTGGACAAACGTAAAAAAGAAAAACGGTTAAATGAAAAAAAAAAAAATGGTGGCAAACAAATTTATATACGAGAAGAAACCAAGAAACAAATTTAATTACGGACCTTCGGTCTCAAGAATTAATAGGACAATTTAATAATTTTGTTAGAATGTCATCAATGGACTTTGAATATTTAATACAATTATTAGGTCCTAAAATTGCTAAGAAGGATACCACATTTCTTATAAGAAAATATATATAATAAATTCATTTATTATACTACAGGGCCGTATTTAGGGGGGTGCAACGGGTACAATTGTACCGGGCGGTAAATTTTTAGGGGCGGCTATAGTATATAAATACTCCAACATAATAAATACGCCTATTTTTGAAACAATAGTATATGAATAATCGTACATTTTCTTAGAAAATGATTATTCATATACGAACGCCGTTCTACTGTTTTAAGAATATGCCCATGGGGCAGGGGCGTCCCTGGCCCACGTTTTAGGGAGGGGCGATTTTGAAATAAAACTTTTTATTGAAAAAATTCATGTTTATTTTTATTAATAAATTGCATTACATATATCTAAAGTAAAATTTTTTTAAAAAAAACACTATTTAAAATTACTACAAATAAGAAATAATATTAAAAAAAATGAAAAACAATACATACCTACTAATTGTTTAAACATCACTTGCATTTTATCTTTATATTATTGTAATTTGTAAATCACATTATATCTCATATTTGTAATAAATATAAAATATGTACGAGACGACACTACGACAGTATATGATGCACATGCAATGAACATTTACGTAGTAGATATAAATAATTTGGTATTTCACTATTTCAACTGATATACTCGTACAGTCGTACTATAAAAAATTAATGTATGTATTCGTAAAGAAATATTATTAAAAATAATAATATTAAGAATAATTTCATGTATTAATAATTATATAAATATCATTAAAAAAATCCAGGGGGTGGCGATCGCCTCGTCGCCCCCCTAAAATATCCCCTTGCCATGGGTGAGGGGGGGGTGAACAATTTAATTTGTACCGGGCGCCAAAAACTTGAATACGGCCCTGATTATACATCTATAATAATAATAATAATTAATAATATTATTTATTATTTAAAAAAACACGTAATCATTTAACTAGCTAGAATTAATTGTTACGCGGTTTTGTTGCGCAGTGCTAAAAATGACGGCCACACTTGCGCACAAATCGAACCGAACAACCGCGAATGTTCGTCAGTTTATCCATCGAGTTCGGATCGACTCCGCAACACAACATTTGTTGCAGTAACACTGTCCACACTTGCGCATTTCGCCGCAATGGTACAGTTACATTACAGTTACATTACACCGAAATGCGCAAGTGTGGCGCCGGCTTTACGTATCGTTATCAACGTACAACAAATTTGTGTGAAACTTTTCACTCCAAATTCAATTCACAATTTTATTCACCACATCCAAATATTTTTAATTTCTTAAGGTACGGTCTCCAAGGCGCGACACGTCGCCGCGACCGATGATAATTATCGGTCGCCGCGACAATTTTATTTTAACGTGGTTCCAAGGCGACGACGGCGACATGTCGAGATAATTTGAATTCGACAAATCATATAGAATGTTATTTTTTTCTACTTCCTGTACTAATATTTCGTCTTCCGACGGCAAAAATAACATTTTTACCATTGTGTCGTCGTGATGTGTCGCCGAGAGCAGTAGTATCGTCGGTCGCGACGACCCAAAGTTGAGACGCCGCGACCTGTCGTGTCTTGCAGACCAGATAATACAATTTCCACAAAAGCAGTGAGCGGCGACATGTCGCGCCTTGGACAGTGGACACCGTACCTTTAAATGTGTTATATGGTGTTCAAGCCGATACAAAAATAATTATATGAAGTACTAATGTAGAAGAAGTACAAAGAAAAAACATTCGGGATAAAATTCGGGGTTTAAGGGTTCGGCGTTCGGGTACAGGTTTCGGTTTCACTTTTATTTTGGTGTTTCGGTTCTAGAACCGGTATTTTTCGGTTCTGTTCCCTGCTTGGTACCAACATATCAATATCGGATCCTCGAGACCATCTAAAACTCTTAAGTTGGTGGTTTAAGAATGGTTTTAAATTTTTAATTAAATGTTTTACTGTAAATTGTAATTAGTAATCGTTGTATTTTTTCTTTTTACGTTTGAAAACATTTTTACTACTCGAAATATTACTCCGATTTTCACGAATAGCATATTTTTCCGGTTGGAAGGTGGATGTAGATTTCGAATTTCTCAAAATTGACCCTAAGCGGTAGAATAAACGACGAAAAAATGACGAAAAAAACGGTATTTTTCACGAAAAATGAAATTTCAACGAATTCGATTTCAATATTTCTTACAAATATAACTTAATTGTATATTTGTATGACAAAACTATCTATTTAATCTTTAAAAAACAAAATAATACAAAATAATATTTAATAGTAATAAATACAGTGGCGGATCTACGGGGGGGATATGGGGGTTGTATCCCCCCCGTAGACCTTACCTAACCAGTAGCTAAAATAAAGAATTATGTATTTTATAATTTATACGAAATTCTTGTGAATTGTGATTATATTTTTGTAATATGAAATATGAAAAATTATTTTTTTTCTATTATTACATACTACTCAGTCTACTCCTATGTTATTTTCAGAAATTTACTCTATGATTATGGTAGTAGCGTTATCAGTGAAATTATAAAATGTAAAATGCACAGACCTGATTTAGGTATAATAAACAACAAACATATTAGTATATTTATATTACAGTTGTTGCCAGTTAGATTGGCACGGCGCGCGGCGGTGGCGCTTTTCAGTAATATTATTATATCCCAAACTATAGTCGCGGTGTACGTTTCCGGTTTCAGGCGCCCGGTATGGTTGTTTACTTTAAATTTATAAAAAAAAAACACGGAAAATTTTATAAGCAATCACCGTCCATATCTATTATCTGCATAGCGTGGTTGTCAGTTATTCTTATTGTTATTACTATTCACTTATGAACAGGGTTCGGGACTTAAAGCACTTAAAATCATCAAAATAAGCGCTTATAAAAGCGCCTAAAAACTTCAAAATAAGCATTCAAATAAGCACTTCAAAACATTAAAATAAAAAGTAAGATGCTAAAATTTTACTGAAAGTAATAAAATTTATTACTAAATTTTAGTAATAAAAAAAATTTTTTTTTAAAACTGCAAATTTTGTAGATAAATATAAAAACTTTATAATATAATTTTTTTTTCATATTAAAATTACAAATTTAATAATTAAATAATAGGTAATCTACTATTATTGTGTTTCTTATTATATGTCAGGAATTAATACGAGTATTTATAGTTTGTTTATCTAAAATAAAACGTAATTAAATTATACAGTGTTAGAATAATTTAATTACCCGTATCTACATAATGTGACTACAATAAGTACATAACGTTAAAAATAAAATAAGAAAATTAATAAATTAAGAGAATACTATTTCGGTACAATACATATTATATTGATGCACAATGGTAAAATTATTTTTAGTTTCAATTTTTTTTTATATTGCCAACAAACATTAAAAAAAAACCCCAAATTTTTAGTATCATGCGTTGTTAAGTTGGAATTATGCAATTAAAATAAGAAAAGAGCGTGAAAAAGCATTTTTCGAATAAATCATTGAAATAAGCAAAAAAAAGCACTTTCAAATTTCATATTTGTAATTGTTGCAACGTGACATAAATTTCCATAGCACTCTGCTAGATTTAATGTTAATCTAAAAAAATAAGCAAATGCTTTAAGTCCCGAACCCTGCTTATGAATAAAGTCAGTGTCGGCCTGGTTCAAAAGGGCCCAGGCAGGATTTTATTTGAAAGGGCCCAACCCCCAACCCCCAAACTACAAAATGTATTTATTATAATCAAATAAATTAAATCTTAAAAATGTAATATGCCTATATATATATGTATATAGGTATAGATTTATATTTGTCATTTTAAATAAAATAATTATAGTTATAGATTAGAAATTATAGAATTTAGGATTATAAATATAATAATGTAAATAAAATAATTAAAATAAATAAAATAAAATAAAATAAATACAATTAATATATTATTAAGTCTTGACAACTCATTGGATGATTTTGCTATGTTATCTATAAGTTTAATTTTATCTATATTTTAATTCATATATATTATTTTTCGACTTGGTTTTTTTTAAAAAAACGTTAATTTTTTCTGCTTTTGATCTAAGACTATTTTTTCTAGCTTTTGTTTGTCTTTTAACCGACGTTTTTCAGCACCACTTTTTACTTTGGGCTTCATTTTATTGATTCAATTTAAATACTTAATACAAATAAAATATATGAACAAATCAAAAATGAAACATTAAATAATTGAACACTCGAAAATTTAGCAAAGGCGCAAACGACACAATGTACGATAAAATGATAAAATGAATGTTATAAAATTAATAACATATCTAATGTACATATCTATGTAAATATGTAATCTATAAATAAATCTTATATCGGTCTTTTGTTTGTAGACATCAAGACTTCCCATGTTTTATAAGTTATCAATTTGGATAATTATTATATTTATATAATTTCACTTTTACTTATTTACTATTATTATATTATGCAATAAGTCTAGAACTATAATAAAAATACCCACATAAAATACACCAAGAAATAAATTGTATTTTTATTATCATTCATCCATAATAATTTATAATTTATAATAGCTTACGTTAATTATCTAAACGCTTTACCCTATGGCCTATACCTATACGTAAAAATAATATCAAACTACAGCACAATAGAACCTGACTAAGATAATAATATAATGAAAAGTACAATTGATTTTTTCTAACTTTAGGCTTAAATTTTAAAATGTCACGTGTTCCTTTCCTTGTAACTATTATGTATGTATTTAAATATTTGGCGGGAGCCCTCAGTCCCTCACACTGGGGGCTCGTCAAATATACGTAGCTATAGGTATTTTATAGAAAAAAAAAAAAGACGGGGGCCCAGGCAGCGATTGCTGCCTAGCTGCCTTGGCCAGGCCGACCCTGAATAAAGTCAATGGTTATTACTTTATTAATAATGGATCCTGTTTCTAATAAAAAAAACAAAAAGTAATACTTCTATTTTAGAATATTTTAAAAGAAAATCTATAGAAAATCCATCTGAAAATAATGATATTCAAGAAGGTAATAAAATAAAAATTTGTGTAACTGAAGAGCTCTTATTACAATCAAATGTAAATAAAATATTACCAGATATAGTAATATATATAATGGCACAGACTTCACAAAAATTAAATTTCATATTATAATATTATATACATTATTTATCTTAAATATTTAACTAATAAAGTGTTCATACTTGTAAATATGTATATATAATTTTATATCCCCCCCCGTGAAAAAATCCTAGATCCGCCACTGAATAAATATAATCAGTGGTGTAGTGGAGCGTATACGGGGGTATACGGCGTATAACAACTTCTCGATTTTTACTCTAGTGCGTATACTTTTAAAATAATTTGTGTTACGCAGGTATACGAATACTATTTTTTTAATTTATCAAATTAGTTTTTTTTTTTTTGTAAGTTGAAAACTCCTAATTATAAAATATTTAAAAAATAAAAAATTATAATTACGACCTATTTATATATTTCAAATTATTATAAATTTAAAATACAATAATTTATAATTTATTTTATTATAATAATACAATTTATACTAGTACGGCAGTGTAAGTGTACCTACTACCTATATTAGATTTTGTTGCTAAGATTACCTGGAAATACGTTATAAACGAATAACAATAAATTGATAATAAATTAATGCATTGTAGAAACATACGGTATATAGTTTATTAATAAAAAGAGTAAATCCCACTGATTGATTACAAATGTTTACTTCTAAGTTATTTTTGATGAACCTGAATAGTTTTAGCACGACAAAATATAATATGTATAATCAGTTGTCAATAATTACCGATGTGATATTTGTTAAATATTCTAGGTATAAAATAGAATAATTTCATGTTATTGTTAGTTCAGATTTACTTTGTATGGGAAATTTTACCATCAAGATTCGAGATTGAAGTGTCAGAAGTCACTATTGAGTGTAGACAGTGTAGTATAAGTACTGTGTAGTGTCTTGTGGTATATTTTGTTAAGTTTTAGTAATTTAGTGTGCGTAAAATATTATTTTATATTTTTATATAATTTGTTTTTACTTATTACTATAACTACATTATTTAAAAAAAAAAAATCCTATATCTTGAGAATGGAAGGGGGCAGTGGAATATTTTGGATTCTCTCATGATGTATCGACAAATATATTAACCTAAAATGGGATAAAAAAATATCACTTTAAAAAAACGGTTTGGGGATCTGTCCCCCCCCTCCACCCCCGTAAATACATCACTGAATGTGGCTTACATTTTTATATGATCAATGCCCTATGGAAAATTTTTTGGTGTATACTCAAAACTTTTTTTACGACTACACCACTGAATATAATCAAACTTGTAGATAGTAAAATCAAATATTTTTAAAATTAATGTCAAATAATTAGCTGAAAGAATTGCGTGAGCGAAAGTTCCTAGAAATGTTAATATTACGACTTTTATCAATTAATGAAAATTGTAGATTTGTAGGTATAGGTAAACTTTATTTTTCCCCGAAAAAATAAACGTTATACACTATATTTATATTTGATGATAAGATACCTTTTGGAACTTGCACATTCCTGAAAATCATTAGATTAGATAAGTTTAGATATGATATATCTATATTATGTTAGTAAACATAAATTTTACAATGATAAACTATATCAATACTATATAAATAATAAATTTGATTTAATTACTATATTATATTAGTGCCAGTGTTTATTTACTTTATGGCTGTTGTGAATTATTTAAAAAATACAATATAAATTCGAATTATACGATAGACGATAGTTCAATTTTCCAGAAATTCCTGGGAATTATAAAAACTATATTAGCGTTATCAATAACGTATTATAATAGATCACAAATTTTTGTTTCGATAACTAAAAAATCCGTCTTGTAAAAGTTAAAAATTGTACAATTTCTTATTATCACTCAATTGTAAATTCATCCTAATTAACTGTCATATTATCGCGAGTGGAGGCTGATCCCGTGGGGGGGTATGTCCCCCATCTTCCCCCTTCGGCTCGCGACTGTGGGTTTCTACATCATCCATCTTGTACGACGACCGGTATATAGAAATTATAAAATTTTGTATTTCTGCTCAACGACGTTCGTGTGACCAGACGGCAGACACCAGAGAGCATAGGTATTACCATAGTAAAATAAATAACAAATAAGAAGTATGCTCGACTGATAGTAGCGCGCATCGCCTGACATTAATCTTGGGATAGGCAACAAATAAAAAGTCTAGTGACGTCACGTGTATTTCGTTTGCATTTCGTTTATCGTAGAATACCATCAGGCGTAATTAAATTTATTTTACTATGATTATTACGACCAAAGTAATATTGCATTATTTTTACCTTCTGTTATCATCAGGAAATCGATGTGTACCGAATGCACGAACACATTATGCACAAAAAGTCAAGACGCTGCACATGCGCAGAGTACGACGAAAACGCGGTATCGAGTCGAGCATACTTCTTATTTATTTTACTATGGGTATTACATCCTTTAAAATTACGTCCGTCGTAACGACCGTTTTTCCAACGCTCGTGTGACTCTAGCCCACGATTTAAGATATACAGGTTGGAACTCTGCCTATGAAAACAATCCCAAAATATGACCGGTAAATCTACTGTTGAAATCAGCTGTTAAACTAATGACTAGCGCGACCAGCGGAATTGTTTGTAACTAGAACAAC
This sequence comes from Tetraneura akinire, assembly GCA_021307375.1. Classification (NCBI taxonomy): domain Eukaryota; kingdom Metazoa; phylum Arthropoda; class Insecta; order Hemiptera; family Aphididae; genus Tetraneura; species Tetraneura akinire. The sequence goes on from JAIUCT010000024.1 coordinate 4,382,957, forward strand.
ATGATTAATAATTATTCAACTTTAAAAATTCCCGCTTTTTTTCAAAAGGTATTAAAATATTTACGTAATAATGAAAATGAATTAATTATCGGGTTTCATCTATCATTTTGAACTCTCTCTGATGGTCAATTTTTTGCTCTTACTTTTTAGTTTTTAGTTTTTTACCCCTTATTAAATATCTTATAAGTTTAAACTTTTAAAGTGAAAAGTGAAATATAAACTATAGACTGAACACTGAAGTGTGAAAATGTGATTACTAATTATAAATAAAGTAAATAAATAAAACAAAACAAATAAACAATTTTATTAACAACATGATCTCTATGTTAACTTTTAACTAATTTTGAGGTACATTTTTGGGTATGCTAAATGAACTACAATATGTTCTTTTACACTGCGGAACACAACAATTCATTTTTAAATATTTTTTAGAAAGACTGATAGCTATTTTAATAATTTTCGCAAAAACTATTTTAATACCTTTTGCAAAAAAAGCGGGAATTTTTAAAGTTGAATAATTATTAAACATGTTGTTCTAGATACAAATAATTCCGCTGGTCGCGCTAGTCATTAGTTTAATAGCTGATTTCAACAGTAGATTTTCATGTTTTCATAGGCAGAGTTCCAACCACGATTTAAGATATAACCTGTATATCTTAAATTGTGCTCTAGCCTCAGTCTCTAATTCTCCATCCTCTTTGGAAATAATAATTTATAAGATGTTATTTTATCAAAAGACGCATAATTTTTTCCAGCTTTTTTTTATGTATACCGTATGTGGTATGTCGTATAGTCATTGACTTTATAATACTTTAGTGTTTAGTTTTAGTATAAGGTCTATGCGTATAGTATACACATATCACAAAATCGATTTTTGGAATATAAGTAAACGTTTTTACTTAGTCGTTTGTGAATTAATATTTATGACTTCAAATTTCAATCACAGGTATCCAAATCACCATTATATTAAAATAATATCTTTAATATCTTTATATTCTACTTAGATTGTTGAAATTTTAAATTACACAAGTGTTATAATATAACGACACACAATATTATGTTAACTTATGTCCATATAATAGTGTGGGTTTCACTGTTTCAGTCTACCTTCGAATACCTACCAGGCCCTATTTTTTTTTTATAAATATTCGTATATGTAGTACACATTTTTTAATGTACAAATGTACAATGATATAATACAGACTATAGAGCGGTGGGGGCAAGGCAATGGGGTATTTAATAGTATTAAATAAAATGTCAACTTTTAAATTCTGAGCGAAGCGATTTTTCAATGATGTGAATTTTTTTTCTTTTTTGTTATGAAGACACTTTTACTACCCGAAATAATGCTCAGATTTTCACGAATAGTATATATGTTTCCGGTTGGTAAATGGATATAGTTAGTACTTTATAAAGGTTTTTTTTCGAATTTCTCAAAAATGACCCTAAACGATAGAAAAAACTACAAGAAAACGGCATTTTTCAGGAAAAATGAAATTTCGATTTCAATATTTGACGATAACTCGGGCAATTTCGAAGTAAGAGACTTGAAAATCTTATTGGGTAATCACATTGGTATTATTATATGTATTATTAAATAAAATTTTGGAACCGTCACGTTAATTTTTCTACAAAATATAGAACTTTGAATATTTTGTAAAATTCACGTTTTTATGTATATAATGTTTGGTAAAATTGGCAATTTTTTGCATTAAGGCCTAAAAATTTTACTGAAGATATTTACATATTACTTAACATCATTTAAAATTATTCGAAAAATCCCTAGTCTCAATTTTTTTTTTTAAGTTGTAAGTTGTTTAAAGTTGATATTTTTAATTAAAACGAAAATTTTAGATTATTAATTTAATAATATATTATATATATATTTATAATTATATTAATATTATATGATAATTTATTTTAATTAATATTCTTCTTATTATTATTTCTCAATACTTTTACAACAAAAATTAAGAGAAAAGCGAAAAAAATTGGAGAAATTTTAAAAAATTTTATTGAAACATACTGACATATATTTTAACGAATTTCCAAAATTTTAGGAAAATCTCAAGACTCGATTTTTTTTAAATATTTAAATTTGTAATTTCATTAAAATTATTTATATTTAATGTAGATACTGATAAATGTAAAAAAATTAATCGGTACATATATTATCTGATGAACTTCAATCAGAATCGTTTTTCAAATGTAGGTAATGATTTATCATTGCATTCAAATTGTAATTAAAATTCAACACTATCATCTTTACATCTGTATCCCTTCCCGTTTTATTTTTACTTTTTAGAAATAATAATTCTTTTTTAAATCAAAGTGTATATTATTATTAAGCAATTACCAATTTGTTATTAGGTAATAAATAAAATATACAACTGGTCTACTACGAAAACATAATAACCACTGATGATATTAGATTCACGATAGTCGATTATCGTCAATGATAAGTGAGAACTAATAAAAAAAAACTAAAAAATATTCGTTTTTAAAAATTTTGAATAATGCATACTGTATAGGTCTACCTACCTAGCCAGAAGTCTTATTTATCAGTAATTAGTAGATACACTTTTCGAATCCGTAGTGCACACTTTCAATTTCGGATTACACACTTTGTGTCGGGTTCACTACAAAATAGGCCCTGATACCTACTTAATATGAATGATATTAATAGTTGTTACCTAATATTAATTAATTATTAAATGTATAATCTAAGTGTAGTTTGTAAATAAAGTACCTATTATATGATCAATCGTTTGTCTAGGTTAAATTTATAAAGTATATGTGCTTTAAATACTCAAAATAATTTGTTTATATGCTTCATAATTTCATCAAAATAAATTTTTAAATTTTTTATTTTGGTGTATAATGTTTTATTAAAAAATAATTAAATACCAAAAACAAATAAAAGTATTAATTTATAAAAATATTAAGATAGTTAATTTGAGAGTTAATTACAATCATTAAAAAATTACTTAAACTATACTTGCTAGTTGGTGATATACTGATATAGTGATATGTAATGTATAGATATATTTCACTTATTACTTTTATAATTAGGTAGATGAAATCAAACAAACAAAAAAAAAAAAAAAATAATTAATTAATTTTATACTTAATACAATACAAGTAATATTCAACATTATGAGCTGAAAATAATTGTTATATTATGTTCAAAGAACAAAAAAAAAAAAAGTTGTAATACCTATTAATTTACTTTTTCCCTTTATCCATATTATCGTAGCATATAATAACATATATAAAATTTAGTTTTATAAATTCAATAAATTTAAATTAATAATTCATAATAATTACTAATTAGTAATATTAAATGCCATCTTTTTGTATTTTCGTCCGGGTGGTAAAAAATTATAAAAGCCGCATTTTTCTTAACCATTACAATTTTTTGTGCAATTTTCAAATAAAACCTCAATGTATTTCTAAAACACGATTTTGTACAAAATATCCATGAAATTTTCCATTCTTTTTTATGCACTAAAATTTTTGTATATTATCAGCTAATGGAATAATATCCGTAAAACTTGGCCAATTGAAGTGGCATATAATGAGTAAACACATAAAAATACAGTCTCTATTCACACACATTCTATTATAAATTGGACAGAATGGAAAAATATTTCCCACCTTAAACTACACACCATATGCCACATCTTTTCTAGTAGGTATGTCATTATATTTTTTGTCATTATGGTACTTCTATTTTATGATATTATTTTAATATAGGATTTTATAAAATCAATAAGAATTCATTTTATAATTCACTTCTTTTTTTAGCATGTGGTGTTTATAAGTATTTTAAAAGTTTTCCTTTTCAAATGAAAAACATTGAGCATTAATATCTTGTAGTATCCTACTATCTTACTGAATAATTTTATTAAATAATTAAATATAAGTAAATTCTTTGTTAGTTTTTAAATAATAATTAAATAATTTTACATTTTCTTTATATTGTTTTTAGAATTTACTTCCTCAAAATAAAAAAAAAAAACCCCATAAAAATTTCTTTAGCTAACTATAGTTTAATAGTTAAATTAAAGTAGAAAGAAAAAAGGAATGTACAATGCACATATAAGATTTATAATATTTAATAATAAAATATAATTAAATATAATTTTATTAATTATTATTGTTTTTTTTTCTGTTTTTAATAGTGTAAATTTCGTTCAAATGAAATAATTACTTGACCAAATATGGAAGTGAGTGTATCAAGTGTTATTAACAATTCATTTATATTACAAAAATTTAATGAAATTCATATTGAACACAAATGGTCACCTTTTGAATGTGAAGGACCTTGTCATAGACCAATATTTAAAGTACTTTTGTATGTGTATGACACTCATTTTGAAGGATATGGTTATTCAAAAAAAAAAGCTAAAATAAATGCTATCCAGAAATTTAACCAAACTTATTATGTTACTAATTCTATTGAGTCCATTGATAATGTACCAAAAAATAAAAAAAGGAAACTTTCTGAAACTGATAATGAAACTGATAATGAAAATCCACCAAATAAGAAGTTAATTGTAACTAACAATCTTATGTGTTCCCAAACTTCAGGTATATCTATATTGTATGAAGTTTTTCCAACAGAAAGTATAGTATTTGAACATGAACAATCTAATAAAAATGGATTGTTAGAAAAAGTTATTGTCATTGTTTCTGGAAATAAGTATGTGGGTTATGGACAAAATAAAAAAGAAGCTAAAGAAATGGCATGCCGTAATGCTTTAAAAACTTTATATGAAAAAAACTTAATAAATGATAAGTTCAAAAACGAAATAGATATATTTAATACTGATTATGAAGACAGTAAAATTATTGATAATTTTGCCAACATTACAAATCAAGTGTATCAACATTTAAAATTTGAAAATATGATGAATAAAGAATATTCAGTTATCGCTAGTATTATTAAAGTACCTAATTTAATTTTTAGTCTTTTCTTTTATATTTATTAATTTTTTTGTTTATTTATAGATAACAAAAAATGATGTGAATTCTGCAGAAGTTATTTGCTTATCAACTGGTACAAAGTGTTTAAGTGGTAACAATTTAAGCCTTGGTGGAGAATCATTACATGATTGTCATGCAGAAATATTAAGTAGAAGATGTCTAGTAAAATATTTCTATAAACAACTTATAAAATATGTCAAAGATGAACCTTCAATATTCATTGGTGATAAAAATAAACATCAATTCAAATTATCTCAAGATATTTCATTTCATCTTTATATTAATACTGCTCCTTGTGGTGAAGCAAGGATTTTTAGCTTTAATGATACGGACAAAAATGTCAATCGTTTGAATCGTGGACTACTCCGATCAAAAATTGAAAATGGTGCTGGTACTGTTTTAGCATTTGGTAGAGAAATACAAACATTTGATGGAATTGCCCAGGGTGAACGTCTAATTACTATGTCATGTTCGGACAAATTAACACGCTGGAATATTCTTGGACTTCAAGGAAATTTACTATCCAATTTTGTTGAACCAGTATATTTAGAATCAATATCAATTGGCAGTGTTTTTAATTTAGTTCATATGAAACGTACGATGTATGGTCGTGTGGAAGAAACTATTTGTTCCTTACCACAAAATTATAAGTGAGTAATAGTTTTTTTAAATTATCAATTGCCAAATGATAATCATTGAATGAACATTCTTCTTCTTCTTATCGTGTCTGGATTGAACAAACATTATCTTATAGATTCTGAAAGAATCAAAAGTTTACAATAATGTGTGTCTCTTTTAAGATGATTCGATTACCATAAATAGGATATGTTTTCAATAGAGAATTTCATCTAGTTTTAATTTTATTTAGGGTTAGATATCTAACTTCCTAATCGTTTACTTTTAGAATATGAAAAAATATTTAAAATTATGAAAACTTAATATTTAAAATATAAATCATAAAGATGTGAAAATTATATTTTACATAATTGATAAAATTTTAAAGTATTTATTAATGTTAAAATTAGGTTATATTTTATTTAAGGATTTAATATTTCAAAATAATAACTAATATTTAATTTATTATCAGTGTTATCAGTAGTAATAAAAAATTGTAGATAAAAATCCTCAAATTTTATAATTTTTCAATAATTTTCATTTTTCCTAAATAAATGACTTAAATATAGTATCAATTTCAATTTTCTATCTAAAGCATACCTTATTTATGGTAATTGAATTATTATTTATGCAATACATTCTTCACTTCATTTAGAATCTAAAATTAAAATTAAATTATTAATAAGATACTTTTAATAAAATATTAAATTTTTTTTTCCTCTCTTAGCAATTGATGAATACAATATCTTATTTTATTTTCAGATTACATAAACCTCAACTTCGTGGTTATAGTATATATCCACGTAGAAATACTGCACAAACACATCACTGTATCAATTGGATTGTAAACGAAGGAATGGAATTTGTTAATGGTATGAATGGTAGAACAATTGATGATAAATTATCAAGATTATGTAAAAGTGAATTAGTTAAAGACTATTTAAATTTGTGTTGTATCACAAATAGTTTATCAACTTTTACCAAGAATGAGACTCGGTTATTTTATGACCAATTAAAAAGTATTAATAAAAATTATATTACTGCTAAACAATCATTAATGTCGGCATTTAAATTGAACAATTTTGGAACATGGGTACAAAAACCCGAAGAAATGAAAACTTTTGAATTAAAACTTTAATATGATTTACTTTAAATATAGCTCTATTATTTCATTATTTAATTGTATTGTTACATTTAATACATAAATTGAAAAGATAAATATGTTACAAATTATTTCTGACATTTTTCTTATTGAATTATATTTAATAAAAACTTTTAAAATATTTAAAATTTATAAATATTATTATTACAGATGTATTCAAATTTAAATTACTTTATATTCATTGTTTCATAAGTTCATATTATATTTTTAAAATTTAATTTTGAATTGTTTAAAAAAAAAAAGATGATCTGATACTCCTGCCACAGGGATATAGGTGTGAAAATCATAGTATTTAATTTTAATTAGAATTTGAATGCAATGATAAACCATTGCATTCAAAAAATGATTCTGAGTGAAGTTTAGTTAGATAATGTAGGTATTGATTAATATATTGCCGGTTTTTCTTTCTTTTTTCTATTGCTTATGGCCAATTTTGAGAAATTTGAAAAATGACCTAAATAAACTACCAACTTCATCCACTTTCCGGTAATAATATTGTCCAACTAATTCGCAAAAGTCAATTCGATTTTTTGTTTTTTTGTTTTTCGAATTAAATTAGTGATAATGCATCGTTTAAAAGTGATGGCTACAGTTATGGAATAAGTAACTTTCCACTGATATTTTATAAGGAATGTCAGTAAGTGTTATTCAAGAGTTTGAAGTTTTCGTACAATAAAAAGTACTTTGAAAACTGTTAGCGACACTTTCACAGATCACATAGCACCTTCGGTATTTATTATGAGAAGGTTGGGCACTCTTAAATTTTAAAAATTTTAAACGTTGGTACGATCGTTTGAAACGTTTACCGCTCTTTGAATTTGCTCGAAATGTTTGAAATATTTCAACTATACGGTAACCTGTGGTATCATTGGTTAATAACATGAATTGACCAATCAGGGAACGTCATTTCACACGCTCGACAAAAAATACGCGAATACCGCCTTTCGGTAAGCGTTCGTCTTCGTAAATCGTAATGAACTAATGACGTTATTGACAGGGAGAATATTTTCCTACGGTGAAACACTCGTATAACTTCACGTTAATAATTTTTGCCGCTTTTCTTGATACGTATATTACAAAATCGATTTTTTTGTGGTACGAGCCACGAGGTATTAAGTCTCCCAACGACATTTCACAATAATAATTAATTAATTGCTTAATAATGAATGTACTAGTTATTTTATTGTAGTGTTATAAAATTGGAATGTAAGTAAACGTTTTTATTTATTCGTTTGTGAATTAATATATTTAGGTTATGACTTCTAATTTCAATTACAGGTATCCAAATCAGTAAATCACCATTATATTAAAATAATATCTTTAATATCTAATTAGATTGTTGAAATTTTAAATCGCACAAGTATTATTTTATAATATATAACTAGTAACTACACACATAATGTTATGTTACCTTAATAGTATGGGTACACTGTTTCAGTCCACCTTCAAGAACCTCCTTAATATGAATAATGTAGATACTTATTACCTAATATTAATTAATAATTACTTATTAAATGTACAATTCAAGTGCAGTATGTAAATAACGTATTATATGATCAATCGTTGTTTGTCTAGGTTAAATTTATAAAGTAAATGTGTTTCAAATCCTTAAAATAATTTGTTTATATGCTTCATAATTTCATCAAAATAAATTTTTAAATGCATAAATATTTTATTGTGGTAAGAGGTATATGATGTTTTATTAAAAAAATATTATGATAGTTAATTTGAGAGTTTATTGCAATCATTAAAAAATTACTTAAATTATACTTGCTAGTTGGTGATGTACTGATATAGTGATATGTAATGTAAAAATATATTTCACTTATTACTTCTATAATTAGGTAGATGGAATCAAACAAAAAAAAAAAAATTAATTAATTTTATACTTAATACAATACAAGTAATATTCAACATTATGCGCTAAAAATAATTGTTATATTATGTTCAAAGAACAAAAAAATAGTAATACCTATTAATTTAATTGGATTGAACTCCAATTGGAGTTGCATATACTGAGTAAAAACATAAAAATCCAGTCTCTAGTTTTAAACTCGATTCACAATAGTTAGGTAGTATGACACATTCACAGTTGTCACAACTCAAAAAAATGTAGCAACCCAAGATACATTCTATTATAAATTGGACAGAATGGAAAAATATTTCCCATCTTAAACTACACACCATATTTGTCATTATGGTCCTTCTATTTTGTGATAGGTATTATTTTAATATAGGATTTTATAAAATCAATAAGAATTAATTTTATAATATTTAATAATAAAATATAATTAAATATAATTTTATTAATTATTGATGTTTTTATTTCTGTTTTATAGTGTAAATTTCGTTCAAATAAAATAATTAATTGACCAAATATGGATGTGAGTGTATCAAGTGATAATGAAAATGCACCTATAATTCGACAATGTTTTAAAACTAAAATTGAACATAAATGGTCACATTTTGAATGTGATAGGCCTCCTCAAAAACCAATATTTAAAGTACTTTTGTATGTGTATGACACTCATTTTGAAGGTTATGGTTCATCAAAAAAAAAAGCTCAAATAAATGCTATTCAGAAATTTAACCAAACTTATAATATTACTAATTCTTTTGAGTTCATTGATATTGTACCAAGAAATAATAAAAGGAAACTTTCTGAAACTGATAATGAAAATCCACCAAAAAAGAAGTTAATTGTAACTAACAATCCTACGTGTTCCCAAACTTCAGGTATATCCATATTGCAAGAATATTTTCCAGCAGAAAGTATAGTATTTGAACGTGAAAAATCTAATAAAAATGGATTGTTAGAAAAAGCTATTGTCATTGTTTCTGGAAATAAATATGTGGGTTATGGACATAATAAAAAAGAAGCTAAAGAAATAGCATGCCGTAATGCTTTAAGAACTTTATATGAAAAACACTTAATAAATGATAAGTTCAAAGATCAAATAGATATATTTAATAGTGATTATGAACACAGTAAAATTATTGATAATTTTGCCAACATTACAAATCAAGTGTATCAACAGTTACAATTTGAAGATAAGATGAATAACGAATATTCAGTTATCGCTAGTATTATTAAAGTACCTAATTTAATTTTTAGTCTTTTCTTTTATATTTATTAATTTTTTTGTTTATTTATAGGTAACAAAAAATGATGTGAATTCTGCAGAAGTTATTTGCTTATCAACTGGTACAAAGTGTTTAAGTGGTAACAATTTAAGCCTTGGTGGAGAATCATTACATGATTGTCATGCAGAAATATTAAGTAGAAGATGTCTAGTAAAATATTTCTATAAACAACTTATAAAATATGTCAAAGATGAACCTTCAATATTCATTGGTGATAAAAATAAACATCAATTCAAATTATCTCAAGATATTTCATTTCATCTTTATATTAATACTGCTCCTTGTGGTGAAGCAAGGATTTTTAGCTTTAATGATAAGGACAAAAATGTCAATCGTTTGAATCGTGGACGTCTCCGATCAAAAATTGAAAATGGTGCTGGTACTGTTTTAGCATTTGGTAGAGAAATACAAACATTTGATGGAATTGCCCAGGGTGAACGTCTAATTACTATGTCATGTTCGGACAAATTAACACGCTGGAATATTCTTGGACTTCAAGGAAATTTACTATCCAATTTTGTTGAACCAGTATATTTAGAATCAATATCAATTGGCAGTGTTTTTAATTTAGTTCATATGAAACGTACGATGTATGGTCGTGTGGAAGAAACTATTTGTTCCTTACCACAAAATTATAAGTGAGTAATAGTTTTTTTAAATTATCAATTGCCAAATGTTAATCATTGAATGAACATTCTTCTTCTTCTTATCGTGTCTGGATTGAACAAACATTATCTTTTAGATTCTGAAAGAATCAAAAGTTTACAATAATGTGTGTCTCTTTTAAGATGATTTGATTACCATAAATAGGATATGTTTTCAATAGAGAATTTCATCTAGTTTTAATTTTATTTAGGGTTAGATATCACTTCCTAATCGTTTACTTTTAGAATATGAAAAAATATTTAAAATTATGAAAACTTAATATTTAAAATATAAATCATAAAGATATGAAAATTATATTTTACATAATTGTTAAAATTTTAAAGTATTTATTAATGTTAAATTTAGGTTACCTATATTTTATTTAAGGATTTAAGATTTCAAAATAATAACTAATATTTAATTTCTTATCAGTACATATGATTTAATATAATTTAAAATCATTCTTAAAATCCTATGATTTATCATTGCATTCAAATCTGAATTATAATGCATCATTATCCTTTTCACAGGTTTTTCTGGCGTTTTTCTCTTTGCTGTTTAATTATATATAACAATTAAAACATATTTATTTAATGGTATGAACCAAGTCATTTGTGGATACATTAGTGTTATGGGCAGTGTAAAATGTAGTGTGAAATATATAAAATATGCCCATATTATACTATAATAATATAAATAGAATTTCAATGTTTTGTTATGATAATTTCCTCTCTTTATTTAAAAGCATAATTAATAATTATAACTATTAGTAGGATGTACTGTCTATTATTTAAAATGTTTAAATCATTTAATACAATAAGAATGAATTATACATAAAAAAAATATATATTTATCATATATTTTCTAGTTGTATAGCCAAAAAAGCTTGGTTATGTAGTTGTCACCTCCCTCCCCAAAATTATTCTGCATTTATTATTATTTACCTGACGATATTATATTACCATAACATATATTTTTAATAACTGTATTATGTTTTAAATTTTAAATACCTTGCTTTAGTTTCTATCTGTAATTAAAATGAGAATAAATGTATTTTTGAAAATTATGACTGTGATATGGGTTAGATTATTTAATTTAAAGAATGATTACAATAATAATTATCTGATGTGTCAATACTGCAAAATATACTATAAGAAACTGAGAAATAGGTTTAACAGATAAACTATAATACTTGTTAATCACACATAACACATATCTATTATTAATCTATTTTACAAGTAATATAGGTACTAATATTTAAATTTTCATATAATCATAATAATTATAAACAATATTATTTTTTATGTGCTAATGCTTACCAAATAAAAATTACTCAATCACAATTTTGTGTCTCTATGTCTCTTAATTTCTGAAGTCACTTTAAAATAGGTAAAATAAAAAATTGTAGATAATCCTCAAATTTTATAATTTTTCAATAATTTTCATTTTTCCTAAATAAATGACTTAAATATAGTATCAATTTCAATTTTCTATCTAAAGCATACCTTATTTATGGTAATTGGATCATTATTTATGCAATACATTCTTCACTTCATTTAGAATATAAAAGTAATATTGAATAATTAATAAGATACTTAAAAAAAATTTTTCCTTCTCTTAGCAATTGAATACAATATCTTATTTTATTATCTATTTTATTTTCAGATTAAATAAACCTCATCTTCGTGGTTATAGTATACTTCCACGTAGAAATACTTTACAAACGTCACAAACACATCTCTGTATCAATTGGATTGTTAACGAAGGATTGGAAATTGTTAACGGTAGGAATGGTAGAACAATTGATGATAAATTATCAAGATTATGTAAAAGTGAATTATCTAAAGATTATTTAAATTTGTGTCTTATCACAAATAGTTTATCAACTCTTACTAATAATGAAACTCAGTTATTTTATGACCTATTAAAAAGTACAAGTAAAAATTATAATACTGCTAAACAATCATTAATGTCAGCATTTAAATTGAAAAATTTTGGAACATGGGTACAAAAACCCATAGAAATTAATAGTTTTGAATTAAAACTTTAATATCATTTATGTTGAATGAATCTCCATTATTTTATTATTTTATTTTACCATTTAAACGTGTATAGTAACATCTGTATACATAAATTGTAAAGATAAATATGTACAAATTAGTAGTTAAAGTAAATATTTTTAGTTTAAATTTAAACAAAAATCTTAGAATCCATATGAATATTCATCATATTATTTTTCAATACTTTTACAATAAAAATTAATAAAAATGCAAAAAATTTAGTAAATTGTAATTGAAGTATACTGACAGTGATGGGAAAGAACGAGTTCATATGAACGCGTTCATGTGAACTCGTTCATTTTGAGTGAACTGGATACGAACGCGTTCTTTTTTTTAAAAAATGAACTTGAACGTGAACTAAGTTCTTATTTGTTATAAACGAGAGTTTTTAATTAGTTCATAAACAAGTTCATTGATTGTCATATTTTAGACTTATGAAACCTAAAAATTTCGTATAATTTTATTTTTATCAAAGAAACGAAAAATTTCAGAAATTAGATTTGTTATTTAGGCATTTACAAATTGTATTTTGTATTGTGTATTAATTAATGTATATTGAACATTTTAATAAAACATAGATAAGGAATATGCTATGAAGAATGAAAATAATATTTTGACATTTTGTTAACCATTTGATAGGTAGATATTTATAGTTTTGTATAAAACTTTCATGAATTGCCGATTGCTGATTGCGGTCATGTGTAATAATAACTATTACCGGTATATAATTAATAATAATATACTATTTTATTATTTTATAATATACCCATTTTCATTATTATTATTATATAATGTCCACAGGACTATACTTAATAATTATGCGGGTTACTATAATATAGAATATACTTCTTTAATTCCAAATCCGACCGACATTATCGATTAAGAAATAATGAAATATCATCAGTTAGTATTTAGTAGTTAGGTACTAGAGACTAGACCCTTTTGTGCTTTTGTGTTTTTATATTATTTTTACACTTTTTAAAATGTCTTTAAATATAAATTTATTTATTAAACATTTTAGTTCAAATCGATGATCGTGAACTTGAACTAGTTCATTTTGAAAACCAAGAACTTGAACTTGAATTAGTTCATATTTAATACATTGAACTTGAACTTGAACTAGTTCATTTTTAAAAAGAACTTTCCCATCACTGTATACTGATATATGTATATGGTTGCCAGATTTAAAATTGTAAATACGGGACAAATCAATTTGGCTTATAGAACTATAATATATAGTGTTTACATAATTTTTATGTTATTTTAAATGTTATTATGTCAGTTATTCTTATTACATAATTACATATTATAAATTAATACAAATACAATATCTCTTTGGATAAAAACGATCTTATATTTTAATTTATACCAATTAAATATTAATAAAAACTTGAATTATAAGAAAATTTTATATATAAATATAATATTTTTTTTTTTTCATAAATTTTATAAATTATAAATATGTCACGTTTGAAATAACTGGACGTTTTGGTGTCGCGAAGATACAACGGGACAGATAGTGAATATAATTTTATATAAGGTACATGTACATTGTATAATATACATTTATAAAATAAAATATCCACTTGTATAACATTGAAGGGTATTGTTATTCCCATATGGCCGTTTCCTTATTCCATTTAATTTTAATACCAAGTACAAAATATAACAAAATATTAGAAAAATCTCTAGTCTCAATTTTCTTTTTATAGTTGTTTAAAGTTGATAATTTTAGTTTAAACAAAAAATTTATGAAAAAAACGGCATTTTTCATGAAAACTGAAATTTTGTCGAATTCGATTTGAATATTTCACAATAACTCGAGTCAGAAACTTGAAAATTTTAATGGGTCTTCACATAGGTACTATATATATATGTGATAAAATTTTGGGAAAGTTACGTTATTTTACTACAAAATATAAGACTTTTAATATTTTGTAAAATTCTCGTTTTTATGTAGATGATATATGATAAAATTGGAAGTTTTGGGTTGTATGGTCTGAAAATTTTACTGATGTATACTGACATATTATTTAATATATCAAAATATTAGAAAAATCCCAGTGCTTAATTTTTTTTAAGATTTAAGTAAGCATATATTATAAGAAAATAAATTGTAAATATACCATTTTCCTCAAAATTATTAGGAATTAAATTAAAATTTAAAAATGTGCACTACGGAAAATCAGAAAAATAGCCACTGACCTACATTATCTGACTGAACTTCGCTCAGAATCGTTTTTTCGAATGCAATGGTTTATCATTGCATTCAAATTCTAATTAAAATTAAATACTATGATTTGCACTCCTATATCCCTGCGGCAAGAGTATCGGATTGTCTTTTTCTTTTTAAGTTATAATAATGATAAAATAAGTAAAATCAAGTTCGTCAAAATTATAGTTTTCAAGTATTTTATGGGTTCTTTTCTTATTTTTCTATCTTTAACAAAACCATTGTAAAATAAAATAAATGACATAAATAATGTACCAATTAGATGCAATTCTCTAACAAAAGCATATCATATTCGTGGTAATCACTAATCAGACCATGTTTACTGTCTAAAAAAAGTTTTCAAACTTAAAAAACACATATCATTGTAAAATCAATATATTCTTTGCTTTGCCAATAATCTAAAATGTAAGCAGATCTATAATTAAAACAGTATTTTGCTTGTGTATACGTATAAATTATTATGTTAGATATGGTACACTGTGCAACGATTATTTATTTTTAAATGATTGATTAAAAATCAATCAATCAAATTCTAAAATTTTTATATTTTAGAATATCAAAATTCATAATTTGATTAAAATTACAAATATTCAATATATAATTTAATTTAAACTCATTGACTTTATTTTTAACTATAATGTACATGATATACTAAAAAATACTTTATTATCTAAAAATAATTTTTAATTTTATATTCATATCAAATTTTAGTAGACAATATCATTGAAAATTAAAATAATAAATTTTTTTCTTATCACAATTTACAAAAATAATTAATTTAAACATGGTAAACAATTAAATTATTAAAATATATAGTACTGTACAGTAAATTAATGAATATATTATATATATATATATATATATATATAAATTATTTAACATGGGTTTTGATATGAGAAAAGTATGATCTCAAATAGTTATATTCTTTATGACATATTCCACATTTTAAGTTTTTATGCTTTTTAACACGATTACTATTTATCTTCTTTCGTTCAATTTTTCTATGATTTTTCATATGTTTAATAAAATTTTTATACGCAAGAAACTTTAGACCACAAATTTTGCATAGAAATTTACTATCGTATGTAAGTAAATGTTCAGAAAGATGTATTTTCCATTCACCAATAGATTCAAAAGATATACCACAAAGTTTACATTCCATTGGATTATTGATAATATAATTTAAACCATTAAACATATAATTATTAACTGAATCGGTGCAATTTGAAGTCATACCTTTGGTCGGAGTTTCAAAACTTCCTTTATAATTATCATTATTCACAGGTGCTTCACAATCATTAATTGTAGGAGACACAGCACTTCTTTCATTATTTGAGTTATTTAACCTTACTTCTACATATTTTTCATTTTTATCTTTATCAATTATATTTTTATTTATCTCATTTTCATCAGCAATTTTCTTTATAGTGCGTTGAATATTTTCTTTTCCTTTATCTGTTGTAAATCCATTGTTCACATCAGGTTCTTTTAGTTTTCTTTTATTATATTCATTACGTTTTTCTCTAAGTTTTGATAACATTAATTCTAATTTATCTTTATATACATTTTTACCCAATAACTGTTTAGAAAGTAAATTTAAATCATTTTCTAGTGATTCTATGTTAATAATTATTTCTCTTTCTTTAAGTGAGATATCAATTTTTTCATCGCCACCTTTATTACACTGTACCTGATTTGATCCAACAGAATTTTGAAATCCATTGATATTATCTACTTCCCACTCATTATTAATAATTCTCTGAAATTTCTCGGTTAGAAATTTCATTTTGGAAAATGCTATTTTCATTTTTTCTGCTTCATTGTTATTATTGTATGCATCATCAGGACTACATACACCATCTATTCTAGTCTCATAATTTCCAATATTATCTAAGCTGCTATCATTTTGACTTGAACTATCATCTATATTTAATTTTTTTGGTCTAACTCCTTGTTTTTTTGATTCAACTTCTATAATCTTTTTGGGTCTTCCTCTTGGTCTTTTTACTTCAGGTTTATCATTTTTATTGGAACTATTCACCTGTTTTTTTTTACTTTTGATACACTGATGTACTATATCTGAATAACAATTATTACGAGTTTGTAAGGTATTTAATATTTCAGGGTTTAATAAATTTTTTTTTATATCATGGTTATATAAGTCTGTATTTTTTATATCATGGTTATGTAAGTCTGCCTGAGACATTTTTCCTTTATTTTTTATTGTTTTATATTTTCTTTTATATTTTCTTTTATATTTTAAATAAATAAGATTTGGTCTATTGTAGGATCTAACACAAGTTTCAGTATCCACGTGAGCCTTATATGACTTTCTGGAAGCAAATTTTTGGTAACATTTTTGACAAACAACATGTTTACCAACAAAATCAAAATCTTTAGGTGGGAAAAGCTTTGTAATGCCTTTTGTAATACAAAAGTTTTCATATCCAGTTATTATTTTATTATTTTTTTCAAAGAGATTATTATTATATTGATTATCGTGATTTTCTAAAATCTGAAAAAAAATTAATAATAATAAAAATATAATTCAAATGTATTATAAAAAGTTTTATAGTCAAATGCTTGATAATAAATTTATAATAATATGGCAATGCAATATTTATGATTTAAAATTATTATGAAACAACATACCTATCTATTATTTAATAATTCATTTTTGTATAAAATAATATATAATATCTATATTATTTATAATAAAGGTATTTTTAATATAAATGCATTTCTAATTGATATTTGTTCTTATAACTAAAATTTGTAAATTATAAAAATATCCATAAATATTAATATTTTAGAATAATTTATAATAAAGTTGAAGGAAAATCAAACAAAGGTAGGTGGTACTTAGCTAATATTTATTTATTTTTTATAAGTTTTAATGTAATTATAATATTTAATAACATGACATATCATAATTATTATATTATAAAACATTGAAGATAAACTTTATAGTAGCATAGTTTAATATAAATGTATTTATTATCATCTACCAGTAGGTGTTAAACATTTAATAATTAGTAATATATTAATATTTGTTTTTATAATCTCATTTATTGATTCTATTATGCACAACATTACAATAATACTTTTGAGTATAAATAAATTATCTACCTACTTAAAATAGATTAATAAATTTAAATTACCTGGGACGAATCGTTTTTAGGAGTAACAGCTTTCAGTTGTAATTGATCAAAAAATTGAATTTTATTCCAAACCTTTTCAGTCATTTTAAAACTATATAAAAAAAAATAATAATTATATATTAATTAATATAGTCTTTCAAATATATTTTTTAAGTGCTTAATAGATGAAAGTAATAATCAGTTTACATTTTTCCTACCTACTAATAGTAATATTATTACCAAAATACATATTTATATAATAAAAGTAAATCTTTTGTGGTTTTGATTTTTTTTTTTTTTTAGTTATTACCCTCATATCATACTCAAGGGGAACCTTCTTATAAAATAATAGTGGAATCTTTAAATGAAAAATAGTACATCATTATATATATATTAAAATAAATTATATAATTTTAATTAAATAAAATCGATAAATTTAATCGAATATATGGAATAAAAAAACAATATTAGTTTTTACATAAAAATTGGAAAAAACATTATCTAAAAATATTTTTTTGAAAATACATAGATATATTGTTAAATAATATGAAAAATGACTAATATTATTTTATTAATAAATAACAATTAAATACGTACCTAATACCTATGTAAATTTTGTCACAATAAATTATATAACTATTTATAGTAAATTTAATTAGGTATTAAATATTAGTACTAATCAAATATAATAAATTATTGGACAAAATTATTACTAATATTCTACAAACAAATTTTTAATTTGACAGTTTAAAGAAATTTAATTAAAATATATTAATAAAATAAAATATATGTTATATTATATAATAATAATATATTATATTATATATATTATAACATTACGTCACTACCTATATTTAACGTTGATTGAAAATTATATGTCGTATACTTAAAGAGTAAAGAATAAGACGGAATTTTTAATTATTTCAAATGAATAACTTAATTAAGATTTAAAATTAAAAAATTGGAAAATAAACGAAAGCAAATAAAAGAAAGGCCGTGTCCATGGCTGAAATATTTATTTAATGCGTACATGGACTCTCGTGTTATCAATGCGTACCGGAACGCCGTGTTATCAAGGTTTATAGATTATAAAAAAATGTGGACTCATTATTATAAATGTGATGGTTAAATTCTTATTCTACGGCCTAGTCCCTAGTATCACAAAATATCCCAAATGTAGGAAAAAAGTCCCCCGACCGTAGGAAAAAAAAAGTTCCAAAATAATTTGTTTATTTTAATTATTAGTCTAATATTTAGATGTAAATATGTTTTATTAGTCACAATAATAATATGTAATATAATATTGGGCCAAAAAGTCCTGGTAAAATTGTCCTTTATTATTAATTTTCTAATGGGCCATCTGGATAAAACAAATAAAGGTTAGGTTAGGTTACATAAACATAATAAAATCATTATATAAAGATTGTTTCTTATTATTATTTATAATCAGGGCTCGCAAGTTCATGCATTAAAAATTGATTTTATACGTATGCAATACGTATGCTCTCAAAAATGCTTAAATGTGCAGTAAAAAGATGTTTAATTATGCTATTATTTAATGCTACGAATAACCAGTTGCAAATATAACTAAATATAAGCGACTGGCACTTAGCAATCGATATCATATATTATGTAATATCGAAAACGATTAAACATTAGTATTATTTATCCCATTGTTAAAAACTGTACAAAATGTACCCCCAGGGCCGAACTTAAGAGTCTCAGGGCCCCAAGGCAGCAACTAAAAAGTTAATTAGCAATTAAGTCTCTTATCTTCTATATTAGATCTAAAATAATTTTTCTTTCTTTTAAAAGCTGAAAAAGGCCCCAAAAAGACAAGGGCTCCTAGGCAGCTGCCTAGGTTGCCTAGGCGGAAGAACGGCTCTGTGTACCCCTATTTGAATTTTACTTTTATGTGAATACCAGATTACTAGTGATATAAAATATGCAACTAACTTACAACTTGTTATTTAACCCTTTCAGGCCCAGAATTTTTTTTTTTTTTGGTTTTAATTTTTTATATTTTTTTTATGTTTATATAGTTATAAATAACTTACTTGTGAAGTTTTAGAGCTAAATAATTATTTTTGACCGAGTAATATTCAATTTTACGTCATCTACCTATACGAGTAGGTCAGGCTAGAAAGGAGTAAAAAAATAAATAGTTTTTCTACTTCTACAAGTAGATCCTGTAGTTATAAAGTAGAAAAAACCCCCGATGTTAATATTTCAAATAATCAAACTCTTTTATTTCAAACAAAATAACAAAATTTAAGTCATGTCGAATAAACATAAAATTAAAATTAAACAACAAGAAAATGAAAAATGTAATATTATCACGTATGCCGGTGATTAGGGATGTCAAGGTCAACGATATATCGATAAGTTCAAAATATCGATAAATTTTTATCGATAAAGTTCTTCGATAAATATTCAATATCGATAAAATCGTTTGATATATCGGTTATATCGTGAATCGTGATTTTAACTCGTGAATTAAGATAATAATTAATTATTAATAATATACATAGACGTATACGTCTATGATAATATATCGTTTTATGACTTATCACTCAAAAAATAATTTTTTTTCATTTTGCACCATAGCGCAGATAACATTAATGTTTAATTTATTCTATTCTGTGACCAAAGTAACATAGATTATCTATGATTTTCACCCACAGATATAATGTATATTGTTTGAGCACCCTGATCTTGCGTTATCTAACGTTGGCTCCCCTGGTACGTGACACTTTATATTTCAGCCAAAGACTCCGGCGTCCGGCCCGCATATAAGCAAACCGTACATTGTTAGAGACCATTGAACTATAAGATAACTGGAATGCTCACTAAGCAGTGTTGCCCGAGCGAGCGAGATAAAAAGAGATAGCAAATACTTTAGGTGTATCTATCCTTGTTTTATTTATGACGCTATTGGTGGCAATAGGAAAAATTGATGGGATATGTAATTTTTTGTAATATATTATAAAATATTAAATAATATTATTCTAATAATTTTTATTTTAAAATAAAAATTAGATATTCGATTATAATAACATGAATTAAATATCTATCAATAAGTATTAAATAATTAAGTTCTAAAATCAGTAACTATAGATTGTAATAAAACTATGTATGTACTAATAAGTAATAATTACTTACCATAGTCGTTTTTTAGAAATATTTTTAACTTCTATTTTTTAACCCATTCAAAATAAAAAATGATGGTAAATATTTATAAAAAAAATATATTTTTCAAAGTTTTTTCTCTAAAAGAATTAATTATGGTTACAAAACTGAATGTTAGTTGTCTTTTGATAATTTTATACCTATAATTAGTATCTCCTTATAACAAATTCAAAATGACCTAAATAAAGTACCAAGAACATCCACTTTAGACTTTCCTACCGGAAACATATGCTATTGATGAAAATCAAAACATTGTTTCGGGTAGGTAGTAAAAGTGTCTTCAGACAAAAACAAGAAACCAAAAATATCAACTTAAACAGCTATAAAGAAATTGAGACTAGGGATTTTTCTAATATTTTGAATTAATGTTAAGTAATATAAAAATATACTTCAGTAAAATTTGCAGACCTTAATAATGCCAAAAATTGCCAATTTCATCAAACATAGGTACCTATACAAAAAAAAAACGAGAATTTTACCAAATATTCAAAGTCCTTTATTTTGTATAAAAATTAACGTCTCTAACTTCAAAATTGCCCGAGTTATCGTGAAATATTGAATCGAATTCGTTGAAATTTCAGTTTTCGTAAAAATGCCGTTTTTCGTAATTTTTTGGTCGTTTTTTCTGTCGCTTAGGGTCAATTTTGAGAAATTCGAAAAATGACCTAAATAAAGTACCAACTGCATCCACTTTCCTACCAGAAGCATTTGCTATTCGTGAAAATCGGAGCATTATTTCGGGTTTCATACTTAAAAAAAATAAAAAAATAAAGGCATATTGATTTGTTGTAAAACCAATACATTCTTCGCTTCGCTCAGAATAATCTAAAATTGTACGTTTATTATTTTCTATAATATTGTTTAATATACTATATTATCCTAATATATACTATTATAATTTATTCAAGACTTTTCAACATAATATTAAGGTAATTAAAAATTAATAAACGACAAGCCAAGTGTACAATATAATCATAATTTATAACATTATCAATATATTATATTAATAATTCATTCACACATTAAGTTTAATGATATTTTCAATTAATAAAATTATATGGTATATCCGAATCCCAATTGAACATTGTTCAAAGTATTGTAAAGTACTGTTTAATATCAAAAAGACGAATTAATAATATTTATTTATTTAGCTCTCATTATTTCATTTAGGTACAACGCGTAAATTTTTTTATATTAATGATAATTTGCTTATGATTTTGACCAAAAACATATACATATAATAATTACAATAATTAATGCGTATATTTTATTATTATACATAATATTGTATTGACCTATGCCAATACAATATTTCTATAGTAATATTATGATAAAACGTATTTTCGATATTATTATATAATGTGTTTAATCATAGGCGCACATTAAGGCTCTTGCAAACTACACATTTTTAAGGAGTTATGTATAGGCAATTATAAAATTGATTTAGATTTAATGTGCCTGTGTGTTAGTAGTAAATGATCGTTAGTGTGTGTTATATATTTCTACGCAATTGTACGCATACCTTTCTTATCTCTTTCATGACAACAACACAATGAAAACTGGTTTTCAATATATGTAGTAGCAATTTAGTGTTCAATGAAAATAAAAATAATAGTATACACAATCATATTATTTCAATTTATTCGTTATCTTATTAATTTTACTGTATAATGAATAATAATAAATTACATACTATTTTGTCATTTATACATTTTTTATAATGTTATATAGTTGTTAGTAAAATACCAATATTGATTTATTTTATTGTTGAATTTTTAGGATAATAAATATAAAAACCAAAGTTGAAGAAAATATGACAATATTTATTTTTAAAAAAAGTAATTGACAAAAATTGAAAAAAAGTGTAACAATGCTGTTATTTTATATAAGGGGAAAATTGTGGATTAATTATTTCTGGTAGTAAATGATCCATGTGGAATTCTGACAATGATGTTTCCATCTTATTTTTCCAAAATTCATTATCTTTTTCAATTTTATCAATTTCTAAGTGTGTTGTATCCTAGTATAATAAGTATAATATTATCTTGATAATACAATATTTTCTTTTGAAAATATGAGTAATAAAATGATAAAAAATAAAATCCTATATTTTGTAAATTATGTGCAAAATAATTATAATGAAATAAAATTAGGAAACGACTGTGTTTCTTCCGTGTGTTGATACATAATAATAATAATATAATTATTATTATTATTTATATATATATACAATATGTCAATATACATATACATGTAATATATGTATATGTTATAATCAATGTTGATAATTGGGAAATGACGTCTTTGACCGGGAAATGTCGTCAATGACCAAATCGTTGAAAATATGAGTTGGGAAATGATGTTAAAAACGTATTTAATATTCAAATTTGATGTCAATATACGTAGAAATATAATAATATTGACTAAGCATTGTGCAAAATGACCAAATTATAATTGATCATTCTCTATTACCCACCAAAGGTGGTTTTTCATAACAAATCGAGGGATATTTTCGATGTCCGCCGAGGAGCGTAGCGATAAAGCCACACAAAAAGTATAGATTACTTAGATATATATTTACTCTACTTGCAAATTGCAACATTATATTATTATAAATTATAGAAATAATATTACTAATTACCTACTTTAGTTTTAATTTTTAACTGAGTAGGTATTTATTTTCTAAATACTTACATCTGTAGCAATGTTTTCCAATTTCGTCTGCCGTAATGCTGCAATATTACCTTTATTTTTTTTATTTTTACATTTATTACATTTTCTACATTTATTACCATAACAATAATTTGTATCCATTTTTAATGTAGGGAATAAATAAAAAAAAAGATGAGCTGAATCTCCTGCCGCACAGGATACAGGTGTGGGAATCAAAGCGTTTAATTTTAATTAGATTTTGAATGTAATGATAAACCATTGCATTCGAAAAAACGATTCTGAGCGAAGTTCAGTCAATTATAATTTTCGTTTGAACTAAAAATATCAACTTCAAACAGCTATAAAAAAAAAATTGAGATTAGAGATTTTTCCAATATTTTAGTATGATGTTTAGTATTATGTAAGTATACTTCAGTAAAATTTTCAGACCCTAATACCAAAAATTGCCAATTTTATCAAACATTATTTACGTAAAAACGAGAATTTTACGAAATATTCAATGTCCAATATTTTGTAGAAAAATGAACGTAACGGTTCCAAAATTTTACCACATATATATAATAGCTATGTAAATACCCCAAAAAATTTCAAGTCTCTATCTTAAAAATTGCTCGAGTTATCGAGAAATATAGAAATTGATTTTGTCGAAATTTCATTTTTCGCGAAAAATGCCGTTTTTTCGTCATTTTTTCGTCGTTTTTTCTACCGCTTAGGGTCAATTTTGAGAAATTCGAAAAATGACCTAAATAAAGTACCAACTACATCCACTTTGCTACCGGAAACATACCCTACTCGTGAAAATCGGAGCATTATTTCGGGTCGTAATTTTGTTTACAGACATAAAAAAAAAAAAAAAAAAACCTAACAAAAAAAAAAAATCACACATCATTGTAAAACCAATACATTCTTCGCTTCGCTCAGAATCTAAAACAACCAACGTAAAAACGCAATAACATATCGCGACCACTGACACGAGTATACTCGTATTTGAGGTGTAATGTGTAAATGGTTTCTAAATAAGACAAAAATTCTTTATATACGGAACTAAATATAATATGATGTGACCACAATCAACTATTATAGGTTCCCATTGTCTATAAATTAAAAATATTATATTATTTTGGTATAAACAATATTATTTTGGTATTGAAAGAAACATTTTATTATCACGATAACGGAAACAATAAATATGACCCGCAGCAGGTAGATGAAAACTGGAACATCACACGTACGCGCAGTCACAAGTCATTGAATTATATTTGGTTAAATTATAATAAATTAATAACTAAAACTGACTAATAAATAGTTAAATGTCTGACAAAAATTTGGACACAAATATTAATTCAATTTTAAAAATAAAAAAATATTTGAAATTGTGAACAAGTTTACTATGCATCGGTCGGAGCAGATTCTCATTTGACCAATATTAATTTAATTATTCATTATTACAAATTTATGATTTTCCAATATTTTGAACTCATTTTTTTCCAAAATAATTATTAAAATGAAAAAGTGCTCCGACCGATGCATAATAGACTTACTATTTATTTCAAAATTGTTTTCAAAATTTACTTGGAGTACTCAAATTATTGTCAGAGGTTTACGTTGTTTTAATGAAAAAACAGAGGGGTTTGCAAGAGCCTTAAGTGTGAATTTTAGATTTTTAGGGGTGCTAAAATTTTTTAATTAGATCCATCGAGGCAAAACGCCGTTTGACGATTTCCATATATTATGTATGACTCATACCCCGATTGTCCTCCCCTAAATCCGGCCCTGCGTATGAGTCGACTGCTGAGTAAACTACTAGTTAAGGCAGAAATTAAAAAACTGTCTTCAAATTTTCTAAGTGTAATTGCATATTTTTCATATTTTATATTTTATTAATTATAATAAATAAAAACATTATATTTTAACTTTATAAATTGTTTTTATCTTATTATAAACTAATAACCAGTTGAATAGTTCTTTGAGACGTCAAGTGGAAATACTGACTTCGTCAAACAAAGTGTAAAACCGATTGCATTTGGTGATACTACGAATACGTATCTGACCGCGTATCGCACGTCGGCTCACTACATGTAGCTATAAACTTGAAACTATTATAATATGATGTTAACGGAAACATATGCTATTCAAGATAATCGGAGCATTATTTCGGGTCGTAAAAGTGTTTTCATACATAAAAAAAAAAAAAAAAAACAAAAAAAAAATCACACATCATTGTAAAGCCAATCCATTCGTTCAGAAAATAAAATACTTATATGATAATACTGTAAATAAATATGTAAATACTTAATAAAATAATTTTTTTTTTTTTTTTTTTTTTTTTTGTAATATAATTTCTTATAACAATATAATAAATAATTTCATATAAAGAAGAACATATAATATTTTGATGGTCCGACTTACTTTGAAATTATAAACAAAAACTTTACACCATATTTTTATGCATAATAAAATACGTATATTAAAGAAATAAAGAAATAAAGTGAAGTATTAAAACTTAGTTTATATTACTTCAAAAAAAGTGTAATGAGTAGGATATTTTAGGGGTTTCTAGAACATAGCTCCACCCTATAACTCCCCCATAGCTCCCCCGTAGCTCCTCCACCACCACCACCACCACCACCGTCGTCTAGTTTATGCGAGTCCCGGGAGCTCCTTTATAGTCTCTCGTCTTCCTGTTGTTCATACGATTGGCGTCAGGCGTCTAGACTATCTAATGTTTTTTTTAATCGTTATTTTATTTAGGCTAACAGAACATCCCGTCATTCAATGTAATTTCAGTAATAATCTAAATACAAAACATAATTTTGTACTTTGTCCTGGATTAAGCCAGACTATAACATAACGTCCCGTGACTCATTATAATTCCAGTAATAATTTAATCTAAATACATAATTTTGTACTTAGTCCAGGGTTAAGCCAGACTAACATAACATTCCAATAATATTCATATCTTTATTGTAATATAAAATATATACTTAATCTAATAAAAATAACTATAATCATATTATATCCGTAGTACCTAATATACCAGATCGCAACAATATATTCTTTATGAATTGATGCAGGTGTTCATAATTCTACAAAATTTTTATTAAGTATATTTTGGCGTTAAATTTATTATGTCACCCCCAAATAAATTTTCTACGGGCGCCCATGATATTATCCAACAATAGTTACAACACATGGAAATTTTAAAAATATTTTAATGTTAATAATTAGGTATTAGGTACCTATATACTTATAAATTATAATTAATTAAAACAATTATCTTAATGTATTACGATTATAACAAAAAACAATTATTAGTTATAGTTATAACTTATAAATTTATTATTTTAAAAATTAAACAAAAACAATTTAATTTATAAACAATACATATAAAAATATAATTTTGACATCAAATGTGGTGTATATTTAGTATATACATATATATATATATTATATATAATCGCATACATTTTAATTTGTAAGTACCTACTTACCTAATTGATAAAAATATCATAAATTATGTGTGTATAACATAAATAAATTATATTAAAAAATTATATTAAGGCGGCTCTCCGTAGT
>JAIUCT010000024.1:4430382-4463508 GCA_021307375.1 Tetraneura akinire
TGTATGTGGTACAGTCTCGAATATACAAAATAAGAAGGTAGTACGCATGCGCATGCACATGTCGTTGATAACAAATGAGAAATATATGAAAAATAAAAACTGAACAATTTAGCAGTTCTTCTTAACAAAAAAATACATGTAGATGAAGTGATCGGATTTCAATTTTGAAAAAATATTTATATTCAGTTACAAATTTACAAGAGATCGAACTAAGAACTTTTTTTACATAATTAAATAACAATATAATTATATAAAGCAATTTGTGAAAATTATAGAGGAATATCACTGCTTAACTCAGACTACAAAGTGTTTGTGAAAATACTAGAAAGAAGAAAATTTAGGCTGATACCAGTGCGGATTCCGAAAAGGGAAATAAACAATAGAATAACTCACTATACTCTATAGGCCATCTTATAGAAAAAAAAGTAAGAATTCCGCCAAAACATCTGGCAGCTATTTGTTGATTTCAAAAAGGTTTATGATAGTATACATCTTTAACGCTTCTATAACTTAATGGAGGAGTTCTGGATCCCACAATAGCTAGTGACTTTGACAAAAATGGGCATGGAAAATACACAGTATAAAATAAGGGTTAATTATACGGAGTCAGAAGCTATTAACGTAAGAACTGGATTAAAACATGGAGATTCACTATCTCTTACCTTATTTAAATATAGATTTAGAAAAAGCTATAAGGGAATTACAATTAGAAACTACGGGAGTAGAAAGCGGCCAATAGCATATACAAATACTAGGCTTTGCGGATGATCTAAATATATTAGGAAACTCCTTAGACTTAGAGAAGACGGAAAAAGCATCTAAAGCCCTCGAACTAGCAGCTAGCAAGATAGCTTTGAAAATCAATGCCGGAAAAACAAAAGTATAGGAGTTGATAGATAATGGAGACAACCCTAACACTGGGCCCTAACTTTCAAAATAGTAAATGAATTTCGGTACCTAGGGGTTACGCTGAGTGATAAAATTGATTGGTCAAAGGAAATAGGAGTGAGGACTTGAAAGAGGCTGAAAGAGCAGCAAAGAGCATTTGCCCTAAATACGTACTTAAAATCAAAATTTTTCTCAAAGAAGACTGAAACTAGACTATTTATGGCAATAATAAGGCCAACGCTCACTTATGGCTGTGAAGCTTGGACTACCACCAGTACAACCGAAAGAAGGCTTAGGACTTTTGAAATAAAATTTGGAGGACAATTTGTGGACCAACTTATGATAGAATTAATAGAACTTGGTGAAGAAAATATAACAAAGAAGTACAAGACGAATTGGGATGGCATTAGTAATCAGCTTTATAAGCGGGCAAAGGATTCAATGGTTAGGTCACGTGATGCGGAGAAGCTAGGATGATATAAGTAGAAAAAGCATAAATTGGAAACTAATGGGAAAGAGACCTCGAGGTAGACCCAGGAAAAGTTGAATGGACGTTGTGGAAGAAGACCTTGGAAGATTGTGAGTACAGGAATGGAGGGAAGTAGTTCAGGACCGTAAAAAATGGAGAGATATTATGATGGCGGCCAAAATCTCAGACAGTACTAAGTGCCAGATTATGATGATAATGATGATGAGAAATAACCATTACTAGGTAAATCAAATTGCAGAATATAAAGACCAGATAAATCAAGATTCTTCTGTTTCGGGGAGCATGCGGATTTAAAAAATGTTTAGGAAAAATTAGCAAACTGCAGTTCATTTGAACTAGAAGCGTTCTTAAAGTAAACGATTTTGGGAATATTTCTAGAAGAACAGTGTTTCCTAACGAAGTTCCAAAACTTTTTTGGTTCACTGAGGAGTGATTTTTTGGAATTGAAACCAAAACACCTGAAGCATTTTTTAAATTTACAACGAGTTCGTAGAAGTGAAAACTTTCTATAATGAATGAAGTTATTTGTAGACTTGAAAAGAGAATGAGCTCTTTTTTTTTTGGAAAATAAGCGTTTTCAATTCTTTAGATAACCAGGTAGTGAAACTAGATTTTAAAAATCACGATTTCGGAACATATGTATGAACTGTATAGTGAAGTGCACCAAGGAACGTATTAACGGCGGTGTTAGGTCAAGGCGGGAAAAAGTAAATTCCCAGTCGAAAAAGGATAGATAATCATCAATTTCATTGTACTGGCCTTTGTGAAATTGATAAAAATCATGACTATCTTCAAAAGGTAATAGAGGTGCCAAAATATTAAAAGTAGATCGGAAGCAGATTCAATTTACAAATAATTCAGATAATAAAAACCAAGTTTAGGAGTGAATCACGGCAGTTTGTAACATTATTACACTGGAAGAAGTTGTAAAAAAAATCCTTCAGGAACACATTAGTATTCGGAGTTAAGAATTGGTGCTGTATTGGAGGCCGTGATAATTATTTGACCATGCAATTTCGGGCAATTTATAATTACCACAAAGAACAAACCCGTAGTTTGGGTACTGAGAGATAATGGAACCATTCACAGACATGTGAGATTCATAAACAGAGGAAGGTGATAAGGGAGTTATTTAAACAGTAGTGACAATGAAAAAACAAGCTCCCAATGGAAAAACGTAAGAACAATTGTTCAACATTGGAACAGACATTAGAGGACATATCATTACGAACAGCAATTAAAACCTCTCCTCGTGAGGATAAGAACTAGGTAACACACATCTATCAAATCTATATACGTTATAGTTAGAAAAACCAAGTTCACAGTCAAAAATGGTATCATTCAGCCAGGTTTCAGATAAGGCGGCTCTCCGTAGTGAATATTTAAGGATTATTATATATACAATAATTTAATTGATTTAATGACGTTTCGTGTATGTGTGTGTAAACAACAATGTATGATTGCGTGATATAGCATGTGGGGTTAGAGTACGCATTCGCATGCACATGTCAAATAATTTATTGTAAATATTATTACACTCATAATTTTTGTATTGAAAAGACCTAAACTAGTTCCAATTTATAGACTTATGCTTTTTTTCGAAAATAATTTTAACGACAGATTTAATTTTATAATGAACTCTATTTTGGATCGTAGGAAGCCAATTTTTAATTTTATTAATATTATAACAATAAATCTACATTTTACTTTTTATAAAATATTAACGTTTTTGAAAATTTTATTTTTGAAAATGTACGATTTAAAAAAAAATTCTTAATAATGTAATTCGTACGATCCAAAATAGAGTTCTTTATAAATATAAAATTGTTTTCAGAATTGTTTTTTAAGTAAAACTTGTGGTGATATAATTTAATTAATGTAAAATGTGTGTTATTACTTATTATTGTTACCTATTGTAGTTATTAAATATATATATTGTGATTTATTTTATAATTAATTTTAATTGTACACATTCATTATATAATAAAGATATCTGTGTCGCTAACACACCCGAGAAACATAATACTATATATTCAGTAGGAGGGAGTAAGCCGGAAAAACACGGAGAGCGGATTGTTGTTGGTGTTTGGTGGCCGAACAAGGCACAAGTCGAAAGAAACGATATTATATAAGAGTGGAATATATATATATATATGTGTATATTTTTAATATCATATATTGTATAACAAATATAGATTGTACGATTTATACATAATATATTTAAATGTTAAATAGAGTGAATGTGAATGTTTTAAATATATTATACATTCGGGTAACTTACTTAATAATAATAGTGGTAAATAGAAGAGGACTCACAGGACAGTCACGAGATAACCAGGGGACAACCACAGCAGCATCACAACTACAGTTGGATGGAGGAATATTCAAGGGTATTGTTGGCGGTACAGCGTATAGGATTATAAAACGGTAATCGATTAATATTATTGTACGGGAATAGTAAAGAATAAAGATAAAGAAAAATATGTAAAATATTAATTAATAATAATAAAAAAAATATAGATTTTGTATTTAAAATAAAGTTTGGTAATAAAAAAAACTCCTCAAACTAAATCCAATACGTTGGAACTCGTTTAAGTCTATTTCGCCGTAAATATTCACTACGGAGAGCCGCCTTAAATACAATAAATATCTAATTAAAAGATAGAAAATTACATTTTACATTTAAAAGCTTTGAACGAAGACTCCTACAGTCCTGGTCTTATCCAGATACTGATATCTCTTCTATATGTCTATTTTGGTTCTAGCCTGATGACGCTGGAAATGATTCCTGTTTTTTGAAATGTCTGAAACAACTGCACGAACACAATTTATATATATATTTAATATGGAGCCCAGTCTCTCCGTTACGTTTTCTGCTGTCAATTTCGGAATAACATGATAGCTGTTTACGTTGGAGTAAAGTATTATCCTTGACAATACGAAAATCTGGAGGGAACACGACATTGCGATGCTTCGCATCATTGCTACTATAATATATATGGTAAAATTTTGGAACCGTTTAGTTAATATTTCTACAAAATATAGGTCTTCGAATATTTCGTAAAATTCTCGTTTTTACGTATACAATGTTTAATAAAATTGGTTATTTTGGGCCATAAGGTCTGAAAATTTTACTGAAGTATGTATACATATTACTTAATACTAAATATAATTGTGAATTATTGCATTTCAGGTTATTTTTTTTATAGCTGTTTAATGTATTAAAAAGAAGATCTGATACTCCTGCCGCAATGGATACAGGTGTGCGAATTATAGCGTTTAATTTTAATTAGAATTTGTATACTATGATAAATAATCGCATTCGAGAAAACCGATTCTGAGTGTAGTTCTGACAGATATATTCATTTAGATGACAAGGGATTATATGAGCATTTATATAAAATTTAGAGACTTGCAAATTGTATAAGGGTGTTTATTTATGTACTTTATGTGTGACGAAACTTTACGTTATCAATATTTAATAAAAAAAAAACGTCAAAATTTGAAAAAATAGCCACTTTATCTTACTGAACTTCACTCAGAATCGTTTTTTCGAATGCGATGGTTTATTATTGCATTCAAATTCTAATTAAAATTAAACGCTATGATTCGCACACCTGTATCCCATGCAGCTGGAGTATCAGCTCTTCTTATTTTTTATGTGTATTTTGTTATACATAATATTATGTGTAGTATGTTATTCCTCATTTCTACGAATTCGTAACCACGAAATAATCATATCAATCGTAAGGGTGGGCATAAAAAATAGTAAGTATTGTATGAACGTGTGGAATAATCATTGGTCTCTTCTAAGTCAAGTCCTCCCTTATATAGAGAGTATTCTTCCATATAATTGTTATTATCACTCTTATAATGCTAATATTACCTTATTATTTTTTGTTATGGATGTTGACTAATTATTTATTTTCGTATGACGCATATGTCTGGGAGTAGAGTAGACTCAAAGTTCAGAACCCTATTTGGCAGAATAATAAAATATAATTAATAAAATCTAGTAAGTCGACTTATTATCTCTATTAGGTAATACAACAACAGCTTTAAATAAGCATCATGTCATTAAACATAATGATTAAGTATTGAAATTTATGTAATATATATATATATAGAGTTTAATACTCTCTATTTTTATCATCATGTTTTTTTTAAGTTTGTAAAATAAAGTAAAATGATATATTATTTGATGTAATGTCTCCTGTATGAAAAAAAAATTAATTTAACAATAACAAAGTTATAAAAATATGTATTTTTTTCATTTTATAAACCTTTACATGAATATTATTAATATTATGAAATAATGAATACAGTAATACTATAAAATGTCCACTCCAACTAAAATACTAGAAATTATAAAATATAATAGACGTGGGACAACAACACGCAATTACGTTTCAAATATTTTAAATAATTTTATCATTTTACACATTGTAACATTGTAAGTTAACATATTTTATTATTTTCATAGTATTAAATATACTAGTGGAAACACCCGTCATTGCCGGGTTACAATAAAATAATTAAATAGTTTAATAAACAAATGAATTTCAATGACTTTGTTTAATATTATTATAGAATTTCTTTATAAACTATATTCATTGTATCTTTTTTGTTATTTGGTATTATTTGTATTTTAAACTTTTCAAAAGATCTAACTCTGGACATGGAAACATAAAGTTGACCATGACTAAACACAGGTTGGGGTAAATACAATCCTACTTTATCTAAAGTTTGACCCTTTGACCCTGTGCTTTGTTTATTGTCATAGCAAAAGCTATTCTTATTGGAAATTGACGTCTGGTAAATGAAAAGGGAAGGGTAGAATCTGACGGGGTCAAATCAATCCTAGGCAATAAAATGCGCTGACCAGTACCTTGACCAGTTATAGATTCCAAGTCTAAAGAATGATCGTACATATTTCGTACAATAAATCTCGTGCCATTCATCAGATTGGCCACAACATTTAAGTTCCTCAAGAGTATTACGATAGTACCTTGCTTTAGTACCAAACTATGCGGAGGTAAACCACTTAATTGTGAACTATCTAAAAATTCATTAGGAAACAGAAAATCATCACATTCTTTTGACACTGTACTTAAACTTAAAAACGTTTTTTCTTGCCCTGGCAACATATTGGCAATTGCATTATTTATTTCATCACAATGTTCATTTTTAGGTGCAAGAATAGCAAATTGTGAAAAAATAGACATATTTTCTAAATTAAAAATAAAATTTTCAAATACTTCCTTTATTATATTGCTTGATAATAACGATGGTTTTATTTCGTCCGAATCAGGATTTATTCGCCATTTCCAATTTGTAGCAAAAAGTTTGAAAATTCAATTTCATTTTGGTTTACTCGCATATTTCTAAATAATTTAAGAATTTTTAAATGTGGCCAAATCGGAGAATATTTTATACAGTTTTGTATTGTAAGCTGTCTAGATCCATGTGGGACAACTGGTAAAACTTGT
This sequence comes from Tetraneura akinire, assembly GCA_021307375.1. Taxonomy (NCBI): domain Eukaryota; kingdom Metazoa; phylum Arthropoda; class Insecta; order Hemiptera; family Aphididae; genus Tetraneura; species Tetraneura akinire. Next base: position 4,437,250 of record JAIUCT010000024.1, read on the forward strand.
CTAAAATCTCCTCCCAAGACAACAACTTTCCCACCGAAGAAAACATCGTTTTCCATTATGTCTTTTAATAATAGATTAACAACCATTAATGCATATGCACTTGCCATAGGAGCTTCGTTCCAAATAATAAGTTTTGATTTTCGAATAGTTGATGCCTCTTTGCTATTAACCTTCAATGAGGAAACTGAAGTATCTGTTAAAATCAAAGGTAATTTAAATCGACTATGTACTGTACGACCTTCGGGTAACAACATTGCTGCTATTCCAGTCCAAGCAACCGGAATGACATCATAACCCATTTCTGTACAATTGTTAATGAGGCATTTGTAGACGAATGTTTTCCCTGTACCACCAGGTCCATCAATAAAATATGCGTTAGGGACTTTTGTATTTTCAAGACTCACACATTTCATAATAGTATTTATAATATCACGTTGTTCTTGTTTTGCACTATCAATTAAATCACGTTAAACAGGTCAATTTGCCTGAGCTTAGAACTGGATTAAAATTACCACACGGGGGAGTACCTTTTATATGCCAACCTGGTTCTCTGTACGGCCATATTAAAGTGTAAGTCATAGGGTCACAGTGCATACTGTCGTAATCAATTCTTTGTATATCTCCTTTTTTTGGATAAACTGATAAATGAATATGTGAAGGAGGTGCGCCATCTGAAGATTCAAATACTGCTGCGATTTCAGAAACTGTTGGGTCATTGTACCTTTTATTTATATTTTATTTATTTATATGTTCTTCGTTTTAAACAGTATAAAATTTGATAAAACAGTTGATACTTCGATACTCACCGATATCCCACCGATACATTGGTGACCAAATATCGATATCAAAAAATCGCGATATATCGAATCAAAGTATCGATATTTTCGATATATCGATATATCGTTGCCATCCCTACATACGGCAAACTTAAAAGTCTAATAACTATGTAAATAATTATTTTTTTTTGACTTTTCTCTTTTGATGGCTCATTTGCTTACCGAGTACTTGCATTAGAAAAAAAAATTATGAAAATCGGTCCAGTAGAACTTCAGATATAACTGTCATAAGAAATCGCCTCACGTTTTAATAATATATATATAGATAAAGATTATATATATTTTGTGTATTTTTAAATACGCATCGGACGACATCGTCATTCACATGCCCTGCAACATTGGCATCTTGGGTCCATCCAGAGTTAGTGTTCGGATCGGTCAGGTCCTCGTATTTTATTATATTTATATCTAAATATACGTACCTATTTGTGTATTTTATCTTTATGTGACTTGTACAACAAATACTTTTTATGGTTTTGTTGTTAATTATTTTTTGTGTAATAATTTATTGAATTTTCTTGTTATTGTAATTATACAGTCCATTTTTCTCCATATATTATCTTTCTTATTGTTATTTTATATATTACGGTTACAGAATTATGCAGCTGACATAAAGTAACTTCACCAACCCTCGTTTTCACTTTACCAAAGCAGGTTGGCTGTACAAATATAATAATTGTAACTAATATTAACTAATACTAATCTAATATAAATTTTAATACTTTATACGTCTATGCTCACACCGGCACAACTACTGATAGTGTATGACGCGTATATGTACCTATTACAATATAACGTTGTATCAATTATTATCAATATTAATAACACGGTTGTAGATATAATATTTATTTACAATCGCGCTATTAATAAATTTGATTATATTTTTTTATTATACATTTAAATCACGGCTATAGATAGTAGATAATATACTTACTATACGTATACTCTCTATCATTGTTATCTACTAGATAACCCGATAACCGTGGTCGCCAGTGGCGTAACTGGATGAAATATAGGTAAAATTCTTGTTTTTTTTTTTTGTATACTCGTTATATATACATAATTTATAACATATTATATGTTTGATAAAATTGGCAATTTTTGGAATTAAGGTCTGAAAATTTTACTGAAGTATATTTATATATTACTTAACATTACTTCAAAGTATTAGAAAAATCCCTAGTATCAATTTCTTTTTATAGCTGTTTAAAGTTGATATTTTTAATTTAAATGAAAAAGTTATGAAAAAAAATGACGAAAAAACGGCATTCACAAAAACTATGGGGGACGTGTCGTAACATTCGAAAGAGCTACCTAGGTGTTAAGCACCGTAGCCAGGCATCAACAGCGGATGGGTGACAACAGTTTTTTTTTTTTTTATGTCGAAGTAATATTAAAATATTAGAAAAATCCCGAGTCTCAATTTTTTTTATACCTATTTAAAGTTGATATTTTTTGTTTTGAAGACACCTTTAACTACTCGAAATAATGCTCCGATTTTCACGAATATCATACGTTTCCAGTTGAAAAGTGTATGTTATTATTACTTTATGAAGGTCATTGTTCAAATTTCTCAAAATTGACCCTATGCGTTAGAAAAAACGGCAATATATCAATCAATATAAAAAAAAATTATTTAAAAAATTTTTAAAAATTTAAAAATTATACATTTCGTTATAATTAATCAATATTATTAACATTATCTGACTGAATTTCGCTCAGAATCGTTTAATCGAACGCAATGGTTTATCATTGCATTCAAATTCTAATTAAAATTAAACACTATGATTTGCACAACTAACTCTATACTAACTCGTATATTCCTGCGGCGGGAGTATCAGCTCGTCTATATTTTGTTAAATTTAAAAAAAAAATATTTGTAAATTTATTCCCAGTTTACAAAATAACATTGTATATACTTATGATTTGGTTTTAATATCGATCGATATAATATATCGCATTTTGTCAAATTGTTCGTATACGTTTCGATTCACACTATACGGAACGTCATCGTCACGTTACAGACCGGCAACGGTAGGTGCGTTAAAAAAGGTACTCATTCACGTCAAAATCTAGGAACGTCACGGAAAATACAGATAGTTTTGATAATGTTATAATTGTGTTCTTTCTTCTGTGTTTCTTTTTGTTTTATTGTTTATAAATTAATATTTAATTTTAATACATAAAATAATTATGACTAAATTCAGTAAAAAATCAATGGCAATAATGGCAATTATTTTGGACGAGGAAGATAAGAAAAGCAATAAAAGAACATGGGTACGAGATATATTCACACAATCACACTATTCGAATGGACAAGAACGGACCGGCAACGATACGTCAAAAACAAGTTTTCGATAAACGAAAACGTTCCTAGACGTTGACGGTATGTGCTGTTGCCTAGGACTAGGACTAGGTTGTTGATTATAAATTTATAAAAATAAATACTAAGAACCCCGTTTCCTCGCACCGCTGTGGTTATACCAATCTATCTGCAACGACTAAGTACAGACTTTGTACCTATTCTACAAACATAACGTTCTAAACACTACGAAGGTTCATGAAACAATAAAACGCGCTCTCGATTTGATATCTACTCGTAACAACGCTCATATTAGCTGAGTTATGTGCGATTGTCGCGTGCTTGCGCCGCCACAAAAGTATCGAAAGCGCATTCTATGATGTATTACATGCGTTCACGTTTCGGTATGACGTCCTCTTAATGTAAACATTGCCATAATAATACATTGAAAGATATTTTGACGTGCCGTTGACGGTCTGTGACATGACGGTGACGTTCCGTATAGTGTGAATCAGCCTTAAAGCAGACTAAGACAACTTTAATACAACTAATAAAAAACATGACACATATAATTCAATAGAGAAGCACACACCCAAAAGTCATAGTCAAAGCCAAACATTTTTGACTATAGTCCTTTATAGTCATGAACATGACTTATGATTCATGACTGAACATGACTCATGATTCATGACTGAACATAATAGGACATGCACTATTTTGATTAGTCAAAACAAAATGTTTTGTACATTTCGTTCGTAATAAGAATATTTATTTTATAGAATAACCATACGGTGTACATGAAATATTAATTTTTTTTAAATATTATTATAAAATACATGTAATATTGTTCGAAAATTTCTTACTATTCTTATGCCTTTTGATAAGGTGATTATAATTATAATATTGTGTATTATTATATTATATTTGATATTTAGCGCATATTTGTAAATTACTGAATATGTATAAAATAAATTATTTTTATCATATTTATTATTTTACTAAATTATTTTCAGTACGTTTTTTATTTAATGGGTGTACCCACATTCTGGTTGGTTCTTCATTCTCTTCTATTTTTAATAATAAAGACCATAAAATAGGCACAATAACTTGACTAAAACGATTTTGTTTTTCTTGCTTTTTTGATGTGCGGCGTGTACTGTTTTATTTTGACTAAGTCAGCTTGACAAAAATTATTGCATTAAACAGTTTTGCTTTTTCAGTGTGCTGCCGGCTTTACAATATTTCCATAATATTATTACAATATAAGTTCTTATGCAATAAAGCGATCCTCTACTCATAATGAGATCATTACCCGGCGGCCAAGTTGTGCGCATGGGCGTGACTTTATTCCGTAGTATGGCCTATAACGCCGCCACCGACGCACAGTGTTCCAAAATCTGAAACTCCTGGACAAAATTCATTTTTTTTATTTCAATAAAAAAAAGCTGTAATTATAGATTCTTATTCTATAGTAGTTTAATTATGTATTATTCAAAATTATTAAATCGAATTATATTTATCTTAGGTTTTATTGAATTATAAATTTGACTAAATTTGATATAATTTTTTTCTTTGATAAGTATTGTCAATATTTATTAGATTTAACAGTTTTTTTTATCAATAATAAAATTAATTAAAAAATAAAAATGAATTAACTATGTGATAGTTTGTTTAGCTAGCTATAAAAATATGTAATAATATAATTTTAATTATAATTAATAATATTGGAAAAATTTATTTGAAAAATAACCATTAATTTCCAGTAAATTTTACCTTTAATGTATTATACAAATTGATCTCCGCAATGCTCCATGACAAAAATAATTTATATTTTTATAGTTAAGTCCATATAGTATATTTATATCAATTATAGCTGCAAATATTTGCAAATCTACCGTTGAACACTATTTTAAAATAAAACTATGCAACAATATAATAAAAAAAAATATTTTATTCATGATATAGGTATATATATTTACTTCATTTATTAATTGTAATAATAATAATTAAAATAATAATAATAATTTTATTATATTAATAATAATTAATTGTAGTATACACATACAATTGCATATGTATTTTAGGGTACACTTTAAAATTAATATATTAAACTACACATATCGTCAGTTAATCCTTTTTTTTGTGTTTTTAAATATTAAGCATTTTAAGCTACAATTATTAATACAATTTCATTAGATATATCCATCACCATAAATAAATCAATTTTATATTGGAATAGTTAAATAAAAAAATGTTTTATATTATATAATATATATATATATATGTTCAATTTATACTTAATATAATTATTTAATGTTAATTTATTTCAATAAATAACAAAACAAATTTATATACGTTTAAAACTTTATTTTCTCCGGAGATTTTAATTTTGACCAGGAAAATAGTGTTTCGGAACACTGTGCGACGGAAGCGTCTCATTAGTATAGAATCAAACTATCAACAATCAACTGCCAATTAGTTTAAATAATTGAATAATAATATGCATTGTGCGTATTATTTTATACGTCACTCCGTCGCAATTTTTTTCATACGGGACGCACGACGCACGCACGCACATGCATATTCCGAGGCGATACACCTATTGTGACCGAAGCATTGATCACGTGATCGATGCTGTTTGCCCGACGAAAACTAGTCGCCGCCGGGTTATCTACTTTTGAATAGAACGTATAATACGTATAATAATATATTGTATATATAAATAAATTATCCACAAGTCAATACTTAAACTATATAATATATTGTATATACTTTTATTATTTATATTCAATGGACGGTGTAAGATTGAAATTTATACACGAACGTTTTACTATTATATTGTAAAATATTATATCGCGTCGTTTCTGAATAATAAAATAAATATCCGATTTTTGAATACTTACGAGTATAAGGTAAATAAAAATAATATTAATGATGTGTGTTCGGCGTATATTGAATTGTCGTAAACACGCGTATTATAACAAAACAATATAACGGCCATATTAATAACTAATAAGATAATATTATATCTAATGCAGTGGTTCCCAACTCAACTTGAGCCACGGACCACTTCTATAAATTTTTAAATATTGTGGAGATTATCATTATACTTTCTAACATAATTAATATTAAAAAATAATTCTAGAATAATTATTCTAGAAATTATTTCTATTTAATTATTAAATAATTAATCAAAGTTTCTCTAATAATATGAGGTTTTTTAGCCTTAGCAATTAATAATGAAATCTTATATGAGGCAGACAATGCTTTTTCTGATGTCTCAAACCTCACATCAATTGTCCCAAGTTTCATTTATTTTTAAATATACCAATTTACCTTCAAAAAATTCACGAGTACGATCGCTAAAATTAGGGTGGACGTTTTCAAATGTCGTTTCAACTTGCAGGTTTGAGCGCTTCATTACAATACTGTTGTACAAATCACACACTATGGTCGTGCAAGGAAGCACTAAAAATTCACTAAAATTTCGGTGAAAATGTTATAATGTTAATTAGATTACTATATTAATATTTTATTCAAATATGTAAATAAGTAATAACTATATTCACTGATAATGTGATATTGTATAGTTTTATATACCAAATCCAAATTACCAAACATCAATTTCATATTCTAAATATTGTTTGATAATAAATAAGATAAATAATAATAATATAATATATATTATATAATCGATAATATCGGAGTGATCGGACCTTCGGACCCCTTCGGAATTTTATGCTATTTGTAGCATGACGGACGGTTCCAATCTGACCCGAATGGACTTTGCCGAGCCGATAACCTTTGTAGTGTGCGTTATGTTTGTGTATATTTTTATTTTTATGAACGATTCCGTTCCGATCCGAAGTAGTGCGCATCCATCTTAATAATGCGACAGTACCTACTACGATTGAGTGGATAGCGGGGCATAGGTGTCGTATTGTACTCACACTAATAACAATTTACGACTAACACAAAGATCACAGATTACAACGAAGAGATGAGACAAGAGATCGTACGAAGTATTTTTTTACATAATTAAATTTATAATTTATTAATTGTTGTATTTTTAAAAACGTATTTTTTTACAATATTTAATCATTTTTTTTATGTGAGTAGAAAATGAAATTTGACAAAAAAACAACGTACGATCTCTTGAACACTTATTTCTCAATTCTAATCTTCTTTCAGAATTGAAATCCGATCACAGCTACTACAAGTAATATTGTCAAGCGTTTAGGTAGTTTTTAACAAAAATATTGGGAGTAGAGGGGCCTCTTAATAATATACAATATAATAGTATAATATAAATGTATAATAGTAATAAATATTTAACATTTTTTTTTTTTTTTATAATTATAATTAATAATAATTAATTAATTTATATATAATTATAAATATTATAAATAATTTATAATTATAATTAATTAATAATATATTATTGTACTCAGAATGGTTAAAAATAATTAGGTAAAAACCAAATGTAAAAATGATCATTATTTCAGAAGATATTGAAATATTTAGAATAAGCGTGTGAGCAATCGCCCATCTATTACGTGTAAATGTTACTCGCATTTTACAATGATTTATATGTCTAAAAATTATATTTTTAATACTTTATTTATTTATTATTATGTAAGTTTTAGTCCTAAAAACGATAGTAGAAATAGAATTTTAATACAGTTATTATTATTTTTTTTAAATGTAAAAATACTAAATAATTTATTTTCATTTAACGTGCATGCAACGGCTATGCATTATGACACAATAGAGAGTGGTAACCGGACGGCGGACACTCGGTTCCATCACTCCATCTTATCTATTTTACTTATTTCACTAATAATCTAAATATAATTTTAAACAATATGTTTGAGAATAAACTCATTAATTTAATAGGTTGTAAACTTGTAACTAACAGCTAACAGAAAATAATTTATATCGGTTCGGTTTAGTAATCATATTACATTTGTTATTCGTATTAACCATTTACGAGTACATATACAATTATTTTTAATATTTAATTTTACGTCTTGTATTATTTATTTGCGCGTTATTTTGTATTATAATAATAATTACAATGTCAATGTGTAGTGTTTTTGGTTGTAGTGAACCAAATGGACATCGTTTTCCTAATAGAGAAAAATCGCCTAAGCTTTGTTGTTATAATAAATAATTATATTTGTACTAATAGTAATAAGTAATAACTAATAATAAATAAATAGGTAGGAAGTTTATCTGTGAAATCATCGCGACAGTACGTTTTCGCTGTGTCGTGTCGCGATATCTACGACTGTTGTATTTACAGTGCCGGTTGCGGTAATGAAAATTACTATAATAACATTTTAAATATTTCATAGAAACTAAATTATAATATAATATATACGCATTACAGATTCTGATTCTATTTTTGTCTTTAGTAAACAATAACACATTTAATACATATATTAGAAATTCAAAAATATAGTTGTAATGTGGGTATAAATTATCAAGTAAAACGAGTAACTTTTACACGTGTAAGATAGATAAGATAGTTATAGCGAGTCCGGCCCAATGACGTCACGCGTCATTTTTAAATTCCTAATAACTCATTATATAGTGTGAATAGAAACATAATATATATATACCAATTATCTTAGAATTAAACATACTTTTAAATTAATAAAACTTATTTTTTGTGTTGTGTGCTCCTATAAGGTCCTCGCACACTGTCGCGAAGGTTTTGGCGGAGACGGTGGCGGTGGCGATGACGTGACATAGTTAGAATATATAAATAATATTATGTTTTTTTAAAACACATGGTGGTTAACACAATGAAATAAGAACAGGTACTGTAGACTGTAGAAATTTCTCGGAATGTCGAAAGACCCCCAGTACAGTATATACACAATACTTGACCGTCATAAATCAACAACAATCTGTACATTTGTTTGAAATACGTTCCGCCTCAAACGTTCGAATTTACCAGACATAATTTTCGACCCTTAAATAACTATAGATATTCTAGGGGTGACGGTACTACCGGTATACCGATTCGAGGTCGATATACCGGTATACCGTCTAGTTTTTAAAAACGGTATACCGATAATATCGAAAATACCGAATTACGAAAATATCGAAAAAGTATATCGAAAATATCGAAAATATCGATTACACCGAAATTAGCCATTTAATATTTTAATCTATTTTAAAATTGTTCAAAATTTCCCGTGGGAAATTATTACGTGTTCTCTATATAGTAAGTCTTATATACTGATATAATAAATTTATGTCAAATACCGATGCGGGTCGAATAGTTAGGTCCGTATTGTTTTGTTCTTATCGTTTTCGCGTGTTTTCGTCGTCATAGTATTAATATTTAATTAAATAAAAATACCCAATGTCTACAAATAATTTGTTTTTATTTCAACAAATACGTATTTCGAAAACAATGTTTTCATCATCAGTGTTAAACAAACACCGAGTCGTTCGGTACGGATACATTTCTTTTTATAGTAAAACGGTTGACGTCATCGATTGTTCCCCACTAAGTAGCGCATTTATCGATGAGTCATACCGATCATTACATTTTAATTGGATAACAGTTTTAATATAGAAAACAGGATGACGTCATCGATTATTACACGCTAAGTAGCGCATTTATCGATGAGTCATACCGATCATTACAAATTAATTAGTTAACAGTTTTAATAAATTATTTTGTAGAGGATTTAGATCCCAATTTAACAAATTGTTAATTGAACTCGATCGAATTAATAATTTTTTTAAAATCAATAGAATATGGTCAAGAAAAATATTTAAGGTTAGAAATAATAAAGCATTACAGAAAAAGGAGTAAATTAGAAATGTTTGCGTCTAAAACGCGTAATGTACACAGGGAAATCAAAGATAGTACACACGAATTAACCAGGGTGTTTAATTGCTTCTCGGCAAAATGGAAGGAAGAAAAGAAGATGTCAGCAAAGGACATGAGGGAAAAATGACATGTACTAAGTGTACAAGTAGTCAACCCGAAATGGTAGAGCCAGCTAATGCCAAGGAGACTAAAGACGAATGCTCGTCAACACCGTGCTGGTGGGATATGAGAACAATAACAAAATCCGAGGTACAACATAACCCAAGGGAAAGCACCTGGTCAGAAGCTGTTGGAGGGAAACAACGGAAGAAAGCACCAGATAAATTGAATTTCCAAAATCAAACAGAACAAGAGCTCATTAGCAACGATAGGAGGAACAGCGCAAAGCAGAAACTCCAGAGGAGTAGGTCATGTGCGATGATTATTGAACAGGGCACAGATGATTTCCCAGAGATAGTGAAGAAGTTCAGGACGGGTATAAATAAGCAAAAAATAGGCGATAGAATCAGCAGCATTAGGCAAGCGAAGAATGGAGGAGCTATTATACAAGTACGCGGTGGGCAAGAAGCAGCGCAAGTAGTGCGAAACGAACTCCTGAAGATGACAGAGGAAACTTAAAACAGAACCCTACAGCAGAAATGTCTAATGGAGATCCAGGATATGGACATTATGACGTCCAAATATGAACTGGCTTCGAGCATAGTCGAAGAGATGGAAATAACTCTGAACGAAGTAAACATCATAAATATTAGAAAAAACCGTGATGAAACACAAACAGGAATATTCCTAGTTCTGATCCACGTGGCCAACAAAATGGATAAGGTTGGAAGAATTCGGGTGGGCCTGGTCTTCTACAGAGTCAGGCAACGCAAGATAAGTTTGAGATGTTATAGGTTTCTTGAATAAGGCCACGAGTCAAGATATTGCAAAGGTACCGACAGAAGGGTGGATGCAACAAATGCGGGAAAGATGGTCATAAAGCACGGATGTGTGATGCAACTAATGCGGAAGTCACCAGATTCAAAGAGGAGCTAGCCGCGGAAGTGGCTAGACAGAAGACGAACGCAATCTCCAACACGCAATGATTAAGGTCCTGCAAATTAACCTTGCAGGTAAAAGCGCCGCTCAAGATCTGGCGATACAGAAGACTCGAGAACAGGGGATAGATGTCATAATAACCAGCGAGTATTACAAGTACGGAGCTAACAAATACGAGACAAATGGATTGTATTGCGACAAATAATCTAGAACAGCAATAGTGAACTGTGGTCAAATACAAATAACGGAGATAGGAGACCCAGAAAATGGCTTTGTATGGATTAATACTGGAAGTCTTAGGATCTATGCATGCTATGTAAGTCCCAATATCACGATAGCAGAAAATGATAACTGGCATGAAAGCAAGTATTAGGACCTCATCCTGCGATGTTATAATAGTAGGTGATTTTAATGCGAAACATAGCCAATGGTGCTCCAGGGTGAACGATAACAGAGGAGAACTCCTATCTGACTTTATACAATCCCTAGGACTATCAGTATGCAACCAAGGCGAGCACCCCACTTGGCAAAGGGGGGACTCTCAGTCACATATAGATGTGACAATGGTCTCTTCAGTTAGTGTTAAAAGGATCATCAACTGGCGGGTACTAGAGAGGAATCCTACAGCGATCACTTCTATATCGAATACACTAAGAACACCCATAGTATACACAAGGCGCAATCTCAGGAACATCAACCCAAAGAAGCTATATGATGTAATACATAAGAATATAACAGTGATGCATAATGATAACCTAGCTAGTGACTGTACAGATACCTTCAGCCGCGCGCTAACAAAAATCCTGGATGAAATCGCTCCGAAAAAACCAATAACCACAAGGGGAAAGTCCGTACAATGGTGGACTCCTCAAATCCAACAGTTAAGAAAGGACTGTAATCATCTACGTCGTGTCTATCAGCGCAAACTCAAGCGAATGGGCATAGATGCATGTGCTGCTGAAAAAGAATCACTGAAAGATGCAAAGATCAAATTGACTAAGGCAATTAAAAAGTCGAAAGAAGACGCGTGGCGGGACCTTTGTAGGCTTGTGGAGACAGATCCGTGTGGCAGGTCATTCAAGATAGTCATGGGTAAACTATGCAAGAACGTTCCCATACCAGGCCGCATGGAATCCATTGTAGAAGGTCTGTTCCCTACCCACCCAGGCAAAGAAGAAACCAGCTGGCCAACAGAAGAAAACATACCTCTAATCACGGAAACAAAATTGAAACAAGCTGCGGATACATTGAAGGAACATAAAGCGCCCGGACCTGGCAGTATACCGAACGAATTATAAAGAAGTTTGTTGAAATATGGCCGGGGCAAATTCTAGATATGTTTAACAAGTGCATAACACAAGGAACGTTCCCCCCCCACATGGAAGATAGCGAGGCTGATGCCTTACCAGTAAGGAAAGGCAATAAACTCTTAGACGAACCATCTTCGTACCGCCCATTATGCATGCTAAGTACAACTGGAAAACTCCTCGAGAAGGTTATAGATAATAGAATTAGAGAATTCCTGGAAACCAACAATTGCCTAACCGATAATCAACATGGATTTCGCAGAGGGCACTCAACAGTAGGTGCGGCTACTAGGCTGAGAGACATAGCCGACGTATGCAGACAAAACATCCACTGGAAGGTTGGACTGCGAACGCTAGACATACGTAACGCATTCAATTCCGCACCATGGACCGGCATCATTGAGGCAGCAACCGGGAAGAAGCTACCGATCTACATATGCAAACTGCTAGACAATTATTTTTGCGAAAGGAATCTTACATATGAAGTGGCCAGCAAAGTAGCGGAAAAAACTTTAACAGCAGGAGTCCCACAGGGTTCAGTATTGGGCCCGACTATGTGGAACATACTCCACGATATCCTCCTACGAATACAAATGCCTGAAGGAGTCGAGCTCATAGCATATGCCGACGATGTCGCAATCACAGCTAGCGCAAACGACAAAGGGAAAGTCGAACAAATACTTGAAAAAGCGGCCGAAAAAATAATAGTGTGGCTAGAACAGACGGGGATCGAATTAGCAGCCCACAAGTCAGAGGCAATACTATTCACGAGGAAAAGAACCCAAAATAAAATCTTGGTGATGCTACGAGGCCACCCGATTATGTCACAAGACGTAGTGAAATACCTTGGACTCTACATGGATAGTAAACTGGTATTCGAGGACCATGCATGCATGGTTACGCAGAAGGCTGAAAAAGTGATGAGTAGACTCACGAGAATCATGCCGAACACGGGAGGTGCCAGGACACATAAAAGAAAACTACTCGCGTCCGTGACTCAGAGTATCATGATGTATGGCACACCAGTTTGGGCGAGGCACATGAATCGCAAAGGATGGGAGATAATGGATAAAACCAACAGAAGAATGGGACTCAGAGTGATAGCGGCGTACAGAACAGTAGCCAAGGAGGCAGTAGAAGTACTAGCAAGGATGCCACCAGCAGAATTACTAGCAGAATATAGAAGAAGTATGAACGTAGCAGAAGAAAGGGAAGGAGCTGAGGAAAGAATGATCCGAGCATGGCAAGCTAGATGAGGAGGAGAAAGAGGAAGGTGGACACGGAAACTGATAAAGGTTTTGGAAGCTGATACAGAAGGAAGCACGGAATGGTTGATTTCCACCACACCCAGGCCCTAACGGGACACGGGTGCTTCCCGGAATATTTGAAAAGGTTTGGCAAAGCAGACACTGAAAGATGTTGGTTCTGCGGGGTTGCAATAGACGATGCATCTCACACCCTCTTTGAATGCGATGCGTGGGCGGAACGAAGGAGGACGTGCTCAGTGACGCTAGGGGAAGATATCTCCGCAGATAATATGGTGAAGATAATGCTGGACAGCGCGGAAGGATAGGACACAGTCACAAGATATGTCAATGAGGTGCTGAAAACGAAGGAGGAGGAAGAAAGAAGGAGAGAACGTAGTTAAGAATTTAGTTAAGTTTGCTATGTTATAGGCCGAAGGCCAACATTTTTACAGGGTGGTTAGATGCCCCCACTTTAAGATTCTAAATAAATTAATTTGTAAGATGCTTGTTTGTTAAGAAATAAACGATGGTGACTGGGGGTGAAATGACTAACGTCAGTGCCACCCCCAGTCATTGATTTAAAAATGTAAAAAAAAAAAAAAAAAAGGTTATGTTAAGTTAGGTTAGGTTAGGTTAATTCAAAAGCGAACTGAAGTATTAAAGTAACGTCCAGCCTTTTATATCTGCACGAAGGACTGATAATAACAAAACTATTAGCGATATACATTAAATGATACTTTGTTAATGTTATTTTACGACTAACATTTTATTAGTTGAAATTTAAATTCCTGGAAACATTATAATCATATAGATCACATGACCGTTAACTATAACGGATTAACGACTTACATGATCATGATCAATTAACACCTTTGGCTAATATTATTTTATGAAAGTAAACACAACAAAGTGTAGCTATTATATAAGAAATATGCAAATAATAAGTCTATTAATCGATTGTATTATCTATTGACGATAGGCGGAGCTGTTGTGGTGGTGGTGGTGGAGGAGCTACGGGGGAGCTGTAGCGTGGAGCTATGTTCCAGAAGCCCCTAAAATATCCTACTGTAATGATATGAGAATTGCCAGTTTCAATAATATTTTATTTTTCCAAATCTGTATAAATTGTGCCTGGACCCCCCCATTGACGAAATTTCGATTTTCACCGGTTTTTAAAAAACCGCAAGAAAACGGCCACACGTCCGTAAATTTTCATTGAAAGTGATCCAAATTTACAGAGAGAATAGCTTAGTATACTACCAAAGGTGTATATAAATTTCAAATACATGGGTTCAGTCGTTGATTTAACGTCATGGACCGGGACACGGTGGGTGCCAGTTTCTTGGTGCTAGCCGATTTCATGACGGTGGCCCTTGTTTTGGGCCTGGTCATGGCGCTGTCATCATACCGCAGCCATTGTCTGTGGATGGTAAATGCGGACTGGTTTCCGAAATGGTGTCCGAAATGATCGCGTATAAGGAGCCGGAACTCGCGCTGTGCCCGTTGGTACGCGATAACCGTGGTTACTACGTGCACCCGGTCATAGGTTCCCGGAACATACGGTTATTCGTCCGTGACTAAGAGTTCGTCATAAATTTGTTGTTCTTCATCAACCTGCACGCCATGATGATACGGTACGCCCACGATGTAAACGATTACTGCGGTGAGTATGACGAAAATACGACGTTAGTCCCAGCGGCCAAGAACAACAGAAGAAAAAACAATTACGCAGGGTATAAATAACGCGCAGTTTCTTCGTTTCTTGCAAACCATTTTGGCTGCTTTTAGACGATTCAATTTCAAACATGTCAATCGATTTTATTGTAGTCGCATATTGTAATATTATTGACCTTCCACCATTCGAATTACCGATGGCAAAAATAATTTTTCGCATATTAATAATACCTACCTACTCAGTACTCATTTCCAAAAAAACGTTCCGATACATAACTAATTTAAGAGGAGGGCTATAACAATCCGGAACGTATATGTCCGGATCGTATATCTCCGGAACGTATTTTCACGGACCGTATATTGGCGGAATTCATAATTCAATAACCGTATTTTTCCGGAATGCGATGTATAACTGCGTATAATGCCGGAACGTATTTCACCCAATCGTATTTTTCCGGAATTCAAAAATGAAATAGCGTATTAATCCAGAACGTATAATAACGGACGGTACTTGTCATGTCGGTTATCGCGAAACGTAATTTTTTTGCGCATTTTTCTACATAATAAATCAATTTTGATTATTTAATTGATATACTTAAGATACAAAAAAAAATTTCAAAGTTCTTTTCAAGTGGAAGGGACGCTCGCTACACCTACCGGCAAAACATACTATATAACAGGGGTGGCGAACCTTTTTTGGTTCAAGTGCCCAAAATTTAAAATCAAGTTTTTTGAAATATGCTGGCGTGCCAAAAAAAAAAAAAAAATAAAAAAAAAAATACTTATTATAAAAAAATAAATATTATTTATTATAAGTATAACATTTATGAACACAATTTCTTAATATTAAAAACTTTTAAATTTGATTTTTAAAATTTCTCATACTAAAGTTTTAAAATATAATTTTTTTTAAGATATTAAATAATATTTTTTTAAGTTTTTTAATTTGGCGTGCCACTGAAATTTGGTCAGCGTGCCACTTTTGGCACGCGTGCCATAGGTTCGCCACCCCTGCTATATAACAATATTATTATAACCCCCTCGATAACCCCTAAGAATATTGTGCCATTGTGGTATAAATATAAATTACAAATATCTGCTTATCATACAATCATAATATTTTAAATAAATAATTCAATTTTTTCTAATATTATGTTGTATTTTATTGGAATGTAATATTTCTCGATATGATGTGTCAATTAATTAAGTAGGTATATACAATTATGACTATAAAAATTTACAATCTTAATTATAATTTCATATTTTTTATTTTATAACAGTATTAGCAAAATAATTGTGTTATTTTATTATTACTTGTTAATTTTCTTTTTTTTTTTCATTATATTATGTTATGTGGTGTAACATTTTTTTTCTATTATCATTTACAGTTAAATAAAATATTTTATTTGCAATATTTCTGTTTATTTATCTTGTACTAATAATCAACTTAATAATCTAAATACATAATATAGCTGTAAAATTAAGTTCATAATAAATAATATAATTTATTATTTTATAACATAGGTATTCTCTTATTTAGTACTCAGTTAAATGACACATATAGAGAAAAATTATAATTTCAATCACGAATAGTGTCATAACCCAAATTGATTTCAAACATTTGGTTTTTAAATTAATAATAATACATCCATTAACAACATCCACCAAATATATGTATAAACAATGTCATTTAATATATTTTTACCAAAACAACAAAAATATTAAATATAAATTTGTTTTTTTCAAACTTCAAATAGCTTATTTCCAAAAGTTATGTTTTTTGAGTTGTGTCACTATACTTTCAACAGTGAGATATATAAATATATATATAAATTTATTAATTACTATTGTACTTGTATGATATGTATAGATCGTTAAAGATAAATCAATAAATATATCATGTTTTATATTCTTTCCTGTCAAAGTGTCAAAACAATTTTGATTTTCGATACATTTAAAATCACATTTTATAAAAGTATAACACTATTAAGTCTGTTGAAATAAATTGTATATTAAATATTTATATTATAAAAAATTAGATTCATACAGAATCTAGATCACACTAAGAAAATATTGTTTTTAATTACATTGAATTGACTTAAGCCCACTATCATAATTCATAATGCATTAAATATTGTACCTCTAATTGTTTCAATATAATTCACTTAAAGAAATATTAAAGAAAAAAATAGAAATGATAAGATTACAGAGAACTTTCATGTGCTTGAAAATACATTTTAATTTCATAAAGTTATATTGTTCAATTATAATTTAAAAATAATAAAAATTGCAGTGTTTTTTTTTTTTAGTGCAAGGGAAATGTAATGTATCATAGAATGAAAAAGCATTAAGTATAAAAAAAATAATGAATTAATATACAGGATTTAAGTTTAAAAAAAAAAAAGTAACAAAAATTAAATTAAAGTTAGTTTTAAAAAACAAGAAGTCTAGTTTTCATCAACTTCTTGCTCTTGTTCTTCATCAAATCCAGCTTCCTCCTCAGCTGTAACTTCTTGATATTGTTGATATTCAGATACCAGATCATTCATGTTGGAGTCAGCTTCAGTGAATTCCATCTCATCCATACCTTCACCAGTGTACCAATGTAAAAGCCTTACGTCTGAACATAGCAGTGAATTGTTTACTGATTCTCTTGAACAATTCTTGGATGGTTGTAGAATAACCAATAAATGTAGCAGACATTTTCAAACCTCTTGGAGGAATATCACACACTGTAGTCTTAACATTATTGGGAATCCATTCAACAAAGTAGCTGGAATTCTTATTTTGAATGTTTAACATTTGTTCATCAACTTCCTTCATGGACATACGACCACGGAATATATCTGCTACTGTCAGATCTCAGATAACGTCCATGTCGTGGATCACATCAGCCATCATGTTCTCAGCATCAAACATTTGTTGGGCGAGTTCAGGTACAGTTGAAGCCCTGTATTGTTGGTTTCCACGAGAGGTGAGTGGAGCAAAACCAGGCATAAAGAAATGTAACCTGGGGAAAGGAACAACGTTGACAGCTAATTTACGAAGATCAGCATTCAACTAACCAGGGAACCTAAGACAAGTGGTCACACCAGACATAGTCAAAGAAACTAAGTGGTTCAAGTCACCATATGTTGAAGTTGTAAATTTTAATGTACGAAAGAAAATATTATATAAAGCTTTATTGTCAATACAATATGTTTCGTCTGTATTTTCAACTAATTGATGAACTGAAAGGGTAGCATTGTAAGGTTCAACAACCGTGTCAGATACTTTTTGTGAGGGTAGAACAGAGTACGTATTCATAACTCTGTCTGGATATTCTTCACGGATTTTAGAGATCAATAAGGTTCCCATACCAGAACCAGTACCACCACCTAAAGAATGTGTCAATTGGAAACCTTGAAGACAGTGACAGTTTTCAGCTTCTTTCCTAAAAAATTATATTATATTAAAAAAATAATTCTAAAAATAATTAAAAGTACAATATAAGATTTTGATCATAACAAAATAATACGCAAAATATTAATAATTAAGGCACTTGTTTTTTTAATATTAACATTTTATATAGATTACTTGGTATGATAGGATAATAGTTAAACAATTTATTTTCATTTATAATAATTTATAGGGTCATAAAAATGTAAATAAAATAAGTCTAATAGAATATATAAATATCTATATCCCGTAATTATAATTATAATAGTACTGTATAGTAAAATCAATAATATGATAATATTATGTAAAACATAAATCTGGAGGAATATTGATTATGATTTATTGTTTACTATTTCCCTTTTCCCCTAATATTATTATGAATTCTTCACCAAAAACAAAAATATTTTGTTGGTAATACACTAATGTATAATAGCGTTTCTAAATTATTATGACTGTTAATAGGTCAAGGGGATAAAAGATTTATATTACAATGACATAAGAAGTACCAAAATTGATTAGGGAGAAATATTAATATAATTTAAACTTATATATTTAGAATATCATAAAAATATACAAAAAAGACTACAACTAAACCCTACTAATAAAAAATATATTATAAATAGTTATATAAAGTATAAAAAAAATAATTTACAAGATATACAGGAAAAAACAATATTAAGACATATCTATACGAGAACACGCACAACTTGTTTTTAGTGTCCAGTTCATACAAATGACCAGTCGTATGTCGGACAATTAAGACTTTAAACAAGTTTGTTCTAAAAACTTAACTCGCATTCACGTGTTCTCATAAAACCATCTAAATCTAAAAAATGTGACAAAAGGCTTGCAAGTTCTCGTGTAGATATGCCTTATACTACTACATAAATAATATGAACAATCGTAATGAATAAAAGTAAAAAGAAAAACATACCTCGCAACGTTTAATACAGAATCAATAAGCTCAGCACCCTCTGTGTAATGTCCTTTAGCCCAGTTGTTTCCAGCACCAGACTGTCCAAATACGAAGTTGTCTGGTTTGAAAATCTGTCCAAAAGGTCGAGATCTGACAGAGTCCATGGTACCAGGTTCCAAATCAACCAAAACAGCACGAAGTACATATTTTCCACCTATAAAAAATTTTATGTTAGTTGATTTATTATTATTTTTTTATATACTATACAATACATACATATATAATTATATTATACTTATGAGTTACCTATTTATTTATAGTGATGGGCAATGATATCAATAGTTCGGTACGATATCGTAACATATATTTGACATTGATTTATAATTATGCGATATATCACAATATTGTAATGTTGATATTTAATTATTATTATTCATTTGTATGAACATTGAAATTGAATACAACCCAGGAAATATCCGATGGGAATTGGGATGCATACTCATCCAGGTATATTATTTTTTACGATTACTTACGGATCTGCACCACACATGTACAACTTATATTATTGACTATTTGTAGTTTTGTTAATTGTTATTACCTATTTCTAAAATGTTGGACATTGGTTTCTATTAAATAATTCCACACTTACACAGTGTCATTTATCCTGTCGTCGTTCTACACATCTGTGTTTTGTACGTCATTAATTCATTATTATAGTTATGAACAAATTAAAATATACGAAATACGATATCGTTGGAACTATGATATAGATAAAATTTGAATATCAATTTATAATATTATATTATTGCCCATCACTATTAATTTAACAAATTGTGCATTTTATCAATAGTTGAAAACAGTAATATTAAAATTTTTCTTTACATTTCCAGTTATTACACTAATATTCCTTAATTATATTTAAAAGTATAATACAAAAATTATTTAACGAGACCGGGGGGAAATAATACATTATTTATTATAAATACATTGGTCAAATAAATGCAAATGTAAATAAAATACCTTGAGCATTTCTAGTTTTGCCCCTAACATATAATAAATCATTTTAAATATTATTTTATTAGTTTGATAAATTGCAAGTGCAGGAGAAATCATTTATACAAGGATATTAATCTACTCATACTTTTAATAACATTAGTCATATTCTTATTACCTGATGCTTCATTACAGTATACATTGATGCGTTCAAGTTGGAGATCAAAATCACCATGGTAATCTCCAGTTGGGTTAATACCGTGTTCATCAGAAATAATTTCCCAGAACTGAAAAAAATTATTTTATTTTAAAATAAATTACTTATGATACTAATAAGTTTGATATTTTATTATCCAATTTTAATATTTAAATTTATGATTTACTGATACCTATAATATATTTTAAATTGTTTAATTAAGATTTTTTTCTAATAATTCACCATTATAACATAATTAAGTTATGGTTGACTAATCATGCATTCATCACATAAAACAAGTACCTATGTATGAATGTATGATATAAATTTAAAACCTTCAAACAGCTTTAACTATCTAGTTAGAATTTAAACTTTAAAATTATCTAAATTTCAAATTAATTTGGTTTGTCTAAAATACTGTACATTTCACACCTTATTGATCACAACCATCGAGAGAATCAGAACTAGATAGTTTAGCCAGACTACACTAAAGTAGATATGTAATAAATACATATAATCATAAATATGCACTACATTGAAAATTGCAATGTCTCAGGTCTAAATGATTTGCACACCTGTATGCTGCATCCCATGCGGCAGGAGTATCAGCTCGTCTTTTTATTTATATTTTCGAGGCTGGTTTTAGGAAACGGCTACGCGCGAATACTCATAATACGGTCGGCAGTAAACGTGTTAGTAAGTTGCCGAATCAGTTACACAAGTGTATTTAGTGTAAAAATTAAATTTAAAATTTGGCATTTTGCTGTGTCCTGTACTCCTGTGTGCAATAAAAATACAATTTTGTGTGACTCTAGTCTCTAATAGAAAACGAAAGAAGACAATAATAACTCTTTAACATTTTAAAATTCATGTATATTTTAATCCTCTTTACAAAAGATGTTATATTAATTAATCTTATTATATTAAAATATATAATATATAGAAAAACAATGTTAATATTAAACAATGTAGTAATTATTAGAAATTGATTATGAAAATACTTAATCACAATATTTCACTGTATCTATTTATTTAAATTATGGTGCTTAGTGTGCTTACTAAATTGTTATAAAATAATTTGGCTTTAATTTTATCACAAAGGTCTTATTTTAATATTGTATCGCAATAAATTACTATACTTATTTGAATCGAGCTATTACAGTCTTATTGATTAGAAGAATTATTGAAGAAAAACTTTAAGATAAAGTTAGAACAGGTTAAACTTATCTGACTAACCCACAACTGGTATAAGTAGCTTAAACTGAAGTATTATATATTTTACTAATAATTTAAGAGTGAAACTAAATAAACTTTGAAATTAAATAAAATCATGCGCTTTCTGGTAGGGGAGGGGGGGAGTTACATTTCCGATAAATGGGCCGGTTTGATTCATATTTCCCGTGTAATATATGTAATATTAGTGAAAGTAACCTTTATAATATATTTTATATTAGTAATGTAACATTATATGGTTTAAAAATAATGAAAAAATATTATTGACTTAAATCGATTTGTTTATTTGTTTCATTCTTTTTCGAAAACTCAAATGAATAATTTCTTGAAATTAGCCAGTGCGGTAAGTGTTGGTATACCGCTACCACGGCATAATATTCATATTGGAAATTATAAGAAAATGAACGAGATTCCTCCATTAACGTGGATGTGGAAGTCGATGCCCAAGTTTCAAAAATAACAGTTAAAGAAATTAATTCGAAACGTTCATTGAACGAAAATCGAAAAAAAATTATTTACATTTTTGTGGTTCGTAAGTTTATCTGAAAACAGTTAAAGCACAAAATTTTATAAAACACCTAAATATTCACTGAATGGTGAAAACTGTCTACTGACAAAGACAAAGATTCACTTTGTTACGGTAATGAGGATGATGGATACGGGTGTGGGGTGTGAAGTCACTACCGATCTTTTAAATAATATTGTTAACGCACCTTTTTATAGCTGTTATTAGATAATTTCTTATTCTGTATGACAGATATGTGATAATATGTTTATTAAAAAAAAAAAAAAACACAGAAGATATTTTAATTAGCACAAAAAGAATTTAATAATTATATTAATATAAAACAACCGTAAAGTGAAATAAACGATGTTAAAAGTGACGGACAAGTTTAGTAACAACGTACAGACTATACACGGACTTAGATTTTAACTAAACGGCTATACAAAAGTACAAACGGACTGACGCTTCGTCGGTAGATCGACGTTTTTCCCATATTATAATATTAAATTAATATATCGATTCGATAACCAATCGCGGGTAGTCATTAGCATATTAAGCTCGACTAGATAATCGAAATTCCTGGGTTTTAATTAATACATAAATATTTCGCTAGCCTGTGTCGTCACCGGACCGGACCGGTCGGTGGTTTGACCGTCACAATCCGACGAAAAGTATTTCCGTCCGCGTTTCGCGCAAATCGGGATGGACCATGGACAGTTGAACTTACCGGTGTGTAGCATTTATACGATTCGTATTCTACGTACACGGCCGCGTCAACTTCACTTCATAGTTAAAGTTAATAGTTCGGGTAGTCAAGTAGTTCATCATCATTTCCTTCACAAAACGAGAGATCGGTTAGGTTATTTATTAACCTTCTGTTAACCCACAAGCATAACCTAACCGCTATAATAGTAGTATAGTAACGCTCCTAGGCATGGGCGTCATTAGGGGGTAGCGAGGGATAGCAATTGCTACCCCACCATTTTTATTGTGGTTGCAAATAAATAGCTACATTACTCTACAAATAATTTCTAAAAAGAAAAATTTATTGATTCTTCAAAAATGATCACAAAAATTGTGATGTATTTTAAAAATAAAAATAATAACTTTTAAAGGTAGAAAACAATAAAACATGAATTATTTTATTTTTACTTATAATATTTTATACATTTTTACGTATATTAGTATTTTCCATTTTTATGACCACGTAATATTATAAAATCACTTTACGTTAACCGCTGTCGAATGTCGATACGGGCAACACTACTATATGGTAGACTGACGTATAAAATACAAAGATGGTATATCATTAATATATTTTTGGCAAAATTAAATTTTTCCCAGGAAACTGTTTATTTTCGATAATGATTGAGGACGATATTATAAAATATCTAATTCTTATGAACAATTAACTGTTATTTTTAATTAATTAATTAATTAAATCAATCCAACAACTTTTCTCTTTCCTTCATTAGATAAAAAAAAAAAAAATTCAAGATTGCTACCCCATGATTTTACTCCAAAAAGGGATGCCCAAATATTATTATTTACATTGATATATTTCTTTTGATATATCGGTCAAAGCGATATTTATTCTTGATATACCTATTGATTAAAATTTTAAATTTATAAAACATTTATAAATATCTATCACATATTACATTATTACATATATTTAAATATTTTCAAGTTAGTTAAATTTTAAGGTCCTTGATTTTAATATATATATATAATATAATTAATAAAAAAACTTTATATTTTTATTAAAGTATTCGTATGTTTACAGTGCTTGCTTTGATGGCGGTGCGGAGATTTTAATATAATTAATAATACAATATTACACACCAAAGTATATTTTTCTGATTTATCGACATTTCAAATTCGATATCAATATGGATAATTTGAGCATATCGATATATCAAATTTGAAATTGTTTATTGAAATTGTTTTGGGCATCCCTATACGCTCCACGAAAACGTGCGGAATGCGATGACTGCAGTCGCAGCGTGCCGTGTGTCTATTTTTCTAAAAACCAGTGGGTCTCAATACTTCTATCACAGGTGCGCTTATACGTGTGTACATACACATTACACATAATTTTTCAATATAAAAACAAAAGTTTAAAATTGTGTATTTGACGCGAAACAGTTTGTCCAACACCAACGATAAATTGGCAATGAGCGCGCGGCGGTCTTGCTCACGTTTTCGTAATGCGTTCTGTAAATCCATGAAAATACGCAATAAAAAATACTATGTACTTAAAATTAAATGTTAGGTTAGAACTTTAGAAGTGCCGATTCTGCAGCAGAAATCGCAGCTGTAATGATTATTAACATTGTCCAGTTGGCAACTGGCAGTTGCTGTTTGCCGCGGGGGAGAAAAAAAAAATTTCGCCAAGGGTGTCCCTGTACA
This sequence comes from Tetraneura akinire, assembly GCA_021307375.1. NCBI lineage: Eukaryota > Metazoa > Arthropoda > Insecta > Hemiptera > Aphididae > Tetraneura > Tetraneura akinire. The sequence continues at coordinate 4,462,200 of JAIUCT010000024.1, forward strand.
TTCCATGCGTTTTGGATTGTACAAAAATGCACAAAAATACAAAATTAAAAAGTTTAAAATATTTTGAAATCATAATAACCGATTGATGTTAAAGAAGAAATAATACGAATTTAAATAAATCCGCTAATCGAATGATGAACACCTGACGCTCGATTACGGACACGGTGTAAGTCCGACAACGTCGCATGCGTTTTTCTCATTCTAACATCATATTTTATCATATGTGTTTCTTTTTATCTCATTGCACCGTTGCTCTGTCCATGCGCGCCATACTCGAATATATCGTCGAATTATTCCGTGAGACTGTGATCCAGTCCCCCACTCACCAGTCGTTAATTGGAAGTTTTCTTCGCGAACGTTGTTAATTATTAATTTTGTCTTTTGTCGTTTAATGTTTTACGCCATATTGCCAAAATCGAATAACGCGACTCGTTTATTTCGACGGTATTGTCGTTCCTTGAAAACCACGTTTTGTTATTAAATTTTTCCAGTAATTGTCAATTATTAATAAAAAAAATTTGTTAATACATTTTTATTTATTTTTCGATTAGCATTTTATAATCCGTATCCTTCAACGGTTACACAGCAACAGCGCCCGCGTAATCGTGTTTTCTAATAGTCCAAAAACCACGTTTTCACGTTCCATATCATCATGAGTGAATTGTAAGTATTTATTTTATCGTACGAACGACGTACTATTAAGGGATACAGGTGTAAAGAGGATAGTGTTGAATTTTAGATTACAATTTGAACGCAATGATGATAAATCGTGTTTTATTTTAAAAACGATATTGAGCGACCTACCACCTTCCGTCAAATTTAGGTTAGGTACTCATTTAGGGGTTTTATGATCAGTTATTTATATTTAATTATTAATAATTATTATTATTATTATTTATTAAAGACTGATAAATGTAAATATTTTAATCGGTACATATATCATTTAAAGATCTTCGCTTAAAATCGTTTTCACGAATGTAATGATTTATTATTGAATTTATATGTTAAGCAAAATTCAACACTATTCTCTTTACACCTGTATCCAGAGGCGGACTGGGCCACATTTGAATAAACATATAAATGAAACATTTTTTCAATTTATTATATATGTTAACGGAAATGTTGACAATTCCTAAAACAGTTAGGAATTGTCAATATTGCCTAGGAAGTTTTAACATTTCCTAACAACAGAAGGCAATAATGTCAAAATTAATTAATAAAATATATTATTCATCATATATCATATTAGTATATTACATATTATATTATATTATATTATCACTACTTAAAACATTAAAACATTGTGACA